>JANRMT010050112.1:0-14174 GCA_026402145.1 Polypterus bichir lapradei | reverse complement strand
AGGGGGCAATTACTTTTTCACACAGGGCCATGTAGGTTTGGATTTTTTTTCTCCCTAAATAAATATTATTTTCACATCTAAAATGATTATAAAAATTACAATAAGAGAATGAGTGCCTATTAAAATTTTAAAGGCATTATTGCTTACACTGTCTCCACTATTCTTCAGTGGAGGATGACAAAGCAAAAGCACGTGGCCATGTCTGATAGCACTCCTAACAGGTAAGGTTTAATGTTGGGTATATTTTAGTTGAGTTTGCAAAAGTGTGTACGGATATAATCATAAATTGTTTTAACCCACTATGACATAAAAAAGAAATTATGTGTTTATTTGACTTGTTATGTGTCACAGTGAAAATAAGATTTTCCTCAAAAATTGTGTGACAGAGTCTAAAGGCAAGCTGACATTGGTAAAAGTTTTCAATTACTCCCCTGTTTGTTGGATTCTGTAATAGTACTGTTTATGTTATACTGTAAATAAAGGAATTAGTTTTGATAAATGAAGTATAATTTATGGCAATGAAAGAAATCTTTGATTTGCAAGTTATGTGAAAAAACAAATTCATTGTAAAAATGCATTTTCTGTTAGAATGACACAAAATTACCTTCTGTGCAGACTTTTGATATTGTGCACACACCATAAGATACTGTAACTACTGAATAGTTCTAGTAAAGGGGAGAAATAAAATTAGATGTTTTATTTTAAAAGCACTAGGGGGCTCTGCCCCCTGCTCGCTTCGCTCGTCCATCCCCGTGTTTGGTTTACCGGATATACAATTTAAAGAGATTTTTATTTTCATGGGAATTGTTACATAGGCATTATTTTCACTTTTACTTTAAAAACTTTTGTAAAAATAATACTTTATTTCTGGCCCCGGGCGTGCTTACATCTCTTCCTCGCAGGACGTTTAACGCTGCTCGCGTTGTGAAGGGGGGGCGGCTGAACATACGCTAAGGAGATGCCATCGGATCAGCTGCTGTCTTTCTGCTGCTGGCGAGCTGCCTATTCTACTTGTCGCATATTGTTGTTTTAAGAGCTAGGAGCACATGATGCGTATCTGCGCACATTCTGAAGGGGGGGGGCAGCTGATGTGGTGCTGCCCATCAATCGTTTTAAAGCCTGTATAGCCACTGTCCTTTTTGCCACTTGTTGTCTCTGCTGCTCACGTTGTGAAGGGTGGGGGGGGTGGCTGAACGCATGCAAGGAGAAGTGGTTGGATCATCTAATGCAAGCTGCGTGTTTTGCTTGTTGCTTGTCATTGTTTTAAGAGCTGGGAGCATGTTAAAGTGTCTCTCGTGGGTAAATCGATATACAATTTTAGAAGCTTTTTTTTTCTTTGGAATTGTTTCAATTTCATTATTTGCACTTTTACTTTAAAGCTTTATTAAAAACAATATTACCTTTACTTCAAGATTGCACTGAATTTTGATTCCGTTTTTGGAGACACATTGTGACAACGCAACATATAACCCGTGAATGAATATTGTTTCTGTTTCTCTTATACATAATCCAACTTTTTCTAATGTTTGTCCCTGTGATTTGTTAATTGTCATAGCAAAAGCTATTCTCACGGGAAACTGTAAACATTTTAATATGAATGGCATATCAAGATTTCCTTTGGTGTCTAATGTTATTCGCGGAATATATACATTACCTTTCTTGTCGCCTGTTAAAATTTGCATCACTTCTCCGTGATCATGAATATACACCTGACCGAATTGTGTTTTCTTTAAAATTAAAAGTGTCGTTGCTTTAACTGTTGCGGGACCACAGATTCTCATAGCGTATGCTCTATTATTGTGTAAATCTACGTTTTGTGCTTCGAATGATGCTAAGGCACGTTTTCTGTTCTTTGCCTTTTATTTCTGACCTTGCTTTGTCCTGCTATTTTTTCAATTACACCTGGTCCTGATGATTAATTTCCTTTTGTTTGCGATAATGCGATCTTTACTATCTTTTCTTTGATACTATAGCGACTGATGTAATTAAGTGTCACAAAAGTTTTACTTGAACAATCGGCGACTTCGTAACCCCAAACAACTTTCAAGCACCCTCTCCAACCCCTCATCCCCTGGGTCTTGCTCCCCCCCACTTACCGCATCAATCAATATCCCGCTATCAGTCTTCTGTGCTGTATTCCGCCCTCCCTCAATCGAACCTAACTGTCACTTAAAACAAAAAAGGCTTCAACCTGGTTGGGACGCTACAATACTTTTGAATTTTACTGCTTTCATATTCTTTACACTTCTCTGCATGTGTATCGTGCCATTGTTTGCTTCAGCCTTTCAAATTCCACGGCTTTCATAATCTCTTATCTGTCTTTTTTTATCTGCAGTGCTTTTGGGTCTCTTTTCTCCGTGCTGCTCTTTCTTCTTTGCTTAGTCGTTGATATTTCATTTAGAACGTATTGTCCTTATACACTTTATATGTGCTGAGAGCTCAGGATCTGTGTGTGCTACGTGCCTTTATACGACTGAGTGTTTTGCTGGCCGTGCTTTATTTAATATTGTTTGCATTTTGTGGGTCTTTTAAGTGTCTTCCGAGAACTTCCGAGAAGATCACGTCTCATCGCCCTGCTTTTCCTTTCCAGGATTTTTTTTATAATAGAGAGATAAGAAATATTTTGACAATAATAAGTCATTCAGTTCAATATAAAAAGTCCTATTAACGTTCTGCAGTATTAATGTCTTGCAGTAATGTCTCTTTGCGATTTATGGATCCTCCAATTACTATTCTTTGATGTTACTTGATTACTCATATCATGTATCTATGGTTCACTATGTGATTAAAAACAATCTAATAAATGGTTCTCCACTTCTGTTTATTAACTTAATCAGTGACTCTAAATTGGCACAATATTAGTAAGCATGGGTGTGGATGTGAATGTGTCCTGTGATGACCTGACATTCCTTCCAGGATAGATTACTGCCTTCAATTCAGTGCTACAGTCTCCAGAATTTTGAGAAGGGTCCTAAAATGTTTAAAAAGATGGACGATTTACGTATATACACTCAGTGGCCACTTTATTAGGTACACCTGTTTAACTATTTGCTAATGCAAATATCAAATCAGTCAATAATATGGCAGAAGCTCAGTATATTTAGGCATTTGGACATTGTCAAGATGACCGCTGAAGTTCAAACCAAGCATTAGAATGGGAAAGAAAGGTGATTTCAGTGACTTTGAATGTGGCATGGTTTTTGGTGCCAGACAGGTTGGTCTGAGTATTTCAGAAATTGCTGATCTGCCGGGATTTTTATGCACAACCATCTCTAGGGTTTAGCAGAGAATGGTCCAAAAAGGGTAAATATACAGTGAGGGGCAGAAATCTTGGTGAAAATGCCTTGTTGATGCCAATGGTCACAGGAGAATGACCAGATTGGTTCAAGAAAATAGAAAGGTAACAGTAAGTCAAATAAGCACTCTTTACAACCAAGTTATACAGAAGAGCATCTCTGAACTCACAAGACGTCGAACCTTGAAGCAGATGAGCTACAGCAGCAGGAGACCACAACCAGTGCCACTCATGTCAGCTAAGAACAGGCAACTGAGGCTACAATTTGCACAGGCACACCAAAATTGGACAACAGAAGATTTGAAAAGTGGTACCCTTTCTGATGACTCTCAATGTGTGCTGCAACATTCACATGGTAGGCTCACAATTTGGCATTAACAACATTAAAGCATGGATGCATCCTGTCTTGTATCCACAGTTTAGGCTGCTGGTGGTGGTGTAATGGTGTGGGGGATATTTTCTTGGCACACTTTGGGCTCCATAACACCAAGTGAGCATCGTTTAAATGCCATAGCCTACCTGAGTATTGTTGCTGACTGTGTCCATCCCTTTATGACAGCAGTGTACAATGTTATGATGGCTACTACCACCAGGATAATGCATATCACAAAGCTTAAATCATCTCAAACTGGTTTCTTGAACATAACAATGAGTTCACTGTAATCAAATGGCATCCACAGTCACCAGATGTCAATCCAGTAAAGCACTTTAGGGTTGTGATGGAATGGGAGATTTGCATCATGGATGTGTAACCGACAAATCTGCAGCAACTGCAGGATGCTATTATGTGAATATGGACCATAATCCCTCAGAAATGTTTCCACCGCCTTGTTGAATTGATTACCATGAATAATTATGACAATTCTGAAGGCAAAAAGGGGTCCAATTCAGTACTAGCAAGGCTTACCTAATAAAGTGGCAGATGAGTGTATATAGCCATTGGATTCCTTATAACCATTTTAAGGTAAATGTTATCAAATCACAATAATAGTACTTTTGTAGTAATGGCAATTTTTCTGTAAGTGTCAATCCTTTAGTATGCCATTCATACCTTCTGTAGTTACTGAGTGGTTTCAGACTTCTTCAAGGGTGAAACATATGAATTAATAGCATAAGCTTTTCCTGTTCTACATGTTGAGATTCCTTTTACTGTACCTAAAAGATTCCTCCACCAATCTCACACTGGTAGAAAAAAATTATAATTGAAAAAATAATATAATGTGTAGGATATTAGATAGATAGATAGATCGATAGATAGATAGATAGATAGATGATACTTTATTGATCCCAAGGGGAAATTCACATATTAAAACATAAAGATACCACAGACTATACACGATTCTTTGAAGGAAGGCCAAATTGCACAAATTTCACTAAGCAATGCGACACATTCAGCAGGCTGATAGAAATATCCTTTGGAATAGATGTTATAACGATCAGGAACATTTTTCAACTACCTTCCATTTATAGCATAGACCCATCAAGGCCATTAGCAGAATCATTGCACTTCAAGTGTATTTTACATTTTACTGCATTAACAAGACAAAGCCGAACTTGAAGTCAAAATAAAGAGCTATTTACATCAAGCAATCATGTCTATTAAGTATCATCATGTTACAAGGACAAACCAAACTCAAAGTTGGAACAAATTGACATTTCACGCTCTATTTCTGAATTAATTTTATGTTTCTTTTATTTGTTCAAGTACTGAGCCTCGCACCAAATTCTTTACTTATTATGTAAACTTTGAGTATTAGACACAAGTCTTTTATTTTCTTAGAAATAAGCACGACTCCACAATTTTAAAGTAGAATATTAAGCATTTATTTGGGAGAATGATCATAAGAGGCACAGAATTTGCAGAAACAGGTTTTTGTAAGAGGCCTTTACAATTTTCACTATGCTAATAACATAAAAACAAATGGTTATCTTAATATTTTAATAGGAAGAATAATTTCAAAACCACTATATTTTTAAACTACTGCAGTTCCAATTTTGTCACTCCTAAAATATTGAATTATTGCTCCTTCAGAATAGACATTAAAAAATGTATTTCATGTATGTATTATCACAAAAAAGCAATTAAAGGGCATTGATACATTTATTATATATCTTTTTCATGTCCTTTTGATAAATCGCAGGAAATCTTTCAGTTTCACATGTTAATATTGACATATTGACCTTCTGAAATTATAATTCACTACTGTCAGGTCTATTTCAAGTCAAGATATTGCGGATGCCCAATAAGAGCACTGATGTCTCCATTTACATTGTAAGCATCATTTAATTAAAAAAATTTGTATATAAACAAGAGATGAAGAAATCAATAGGTTTCTAAAAGCAGGGGTCTCTGGCTTCAGTCCTGGGGCCTCATGCATAAACCATGTGTACTGTGACAGATAGGGGGCACTATCGCTCCCTTGAACCCTTGTCCAGGACGTCAGACACCAGGTAAAAGTCCAATAATACGACTTTTTATTATTACACAGTGCACAAAGCACCCTCCTCTCCACAATACTCATTCAATACAATCACTAATCAATAATAATACAATCCTCCTCTCCCAGACGCGTTGCCACCCTTCCACTCAGCTCAGCTCAATGTCTGGGGATTTCCCACAGTCCTTTATAGTCCTCGACCCGGAAGTGTTTCG
This sequence comes from Polypterus bichir lapradei, assembly GCA_026402145.1. Classification (NCBI taxonomy): domain Eukaryota; kingdom Metazoa; phylum Chordata; class Cladistia; order Polypteriformes; family Polypteridae; genus Polypterus; species Polypterus bichir. The sequence continues at coordinate 8,226 of JANRMT010050112.1, read as the reverse complement.
CCCTCTCTGTCCACGTGACTAGGAACACTTCCGGGTCAGATAAAAATTCTTTTTCTTCGCCCCAAAAGCACGTCATTCCCCATGTCCATGTGACTCGGACGTACCTCCGGGGTATAGGACAAATAATATTCTTTGCTCCTCCCTGCAGCTCCATCTAGCGGCCCCTGTGGTATCCAGCAGGGCTGTGGAATGAAAACTCCATTGTCCAGGATTCCCTGCTGGTCTTCGGGGCACCTCCATGCTGCAGGGAGGGCTCCATCTAACGGTCTGGGGGTATTGGCCGGGATTAACGAACGGCCATATGCCACAGTACGTACAAAAATGTTGCATACACCAGTTTCCATGCTCACCTCAAGAAGTATAAAAACTAAACTTGGCGTAAAGCCATGGAAAGTTTCATGGCAGCTTCAGCATATTTCTGCTCAGTTTTGCATACTGGCGACACCCAGTGTAAAAGCAGTACTACAGTCTCTGTGTCGTTTCTTTTTCGTATTCGCACCCATGACACCAGCTTTATCAAAATTTGACTGAAATTAATTGCATATCATTTACAAATTGAAGGCACTTGATTGTAATCAATCTGTAGCAATATAATGGTGAACAAACTATTCCACCTACCATGGCTGCCTAAGCATTGTTAGAAGACATTGCAAATGGAAGAATCATATGATTTTCACTCTATTAATGTGCAAATTATCTGTGACGCAAAAATGAGTCTCATTAACAGTAACAAAGCCTGCAAAAAAACTCGTAATCCCGGCCCACCTTAAATCTTTTGCACCTCTCCATCGTGTCTTTTGTGTTGTAAATGTGTCAATCAGCAAAGTAGCAAGCAGCCTGCTATCTCACCCCCGCACCAACTCAGAAAGTTCTCTCAACTGAAGTCTGTTTACTTGTGTGTGAGTTGCCTGGAGTTGTATTGGATAAATAATATATTATTATTGTTTAAAACATGCATTTCATGTGTGTTCCATGTCTACAACAATCTATGTAAACACATCATTAAAACAGAAACTTTTCATGTTTTTAGTAATAATTGACAAAATGTAGACATGAAGTGAAGCCTGAAGTCCAAATATCAAATAAACACTTTCACAAAAGGTAAATGTATAAAAAAAACAAGTGCGCTTTTATTCAAGAACTAGCAAAATACCACTGCTTTGCAGCAGAGAAGTAGTGTGTTAAATAAGTTATGAAAAAGAAAAGGAAACATTTTAAAAATAACATAACATGATTGTCAATGTAATTGTTTCGTCACTGTTATGAGTGTTGCTGTCATCAAGGATTTGATTATCATTATTTCTTTCAAACCGGTTCGTATTTGGAGGACATGTTGTGTTCAAGTTACATTTCGTGTTTGTCAACCGTTGTAAAGATAACGGGTTTCATTAATCAAAGTGTTCACTACCCAAATCGCTACTCGTGAATCTAAGACGTTTAACAGGCATTCCCGGAATTAAGTTGTGGAATTGCCTGCGAGTATTTAGCAACAGCGTCTCTATGAACTTGTGGATTTGCCTGCGAGTATTTAGCGGCAGCGTCTCTATTAAGTTGTGGATTTGCCTGCGAGTATTTAGCGACAGCATGTCTATTAACTTGTGGATTTTTCTGCAAGTATTTAGCGACAGCGTCTCTATGAACTTGTGGATTTGCCTGCAAGTATTTAGCGACAGCGTGTCTATTAACTTTTGGATTTTTCTGCGAGTATTTGGCGGCAGCATCACAAAGTTGTTTTCGTCTAGCTGCATCAGAAAATGTAGCACGACGTCTGACACGCCTCCTTTTTACTGTTTTCTCACAGCTTGGATTGCTGCTGTCATAATCGGTTTGAGTTTGATGGTTTGTTTCAATTACGTTAGTATTTGCAGGACTTGTGTTGAAGTGACATTCGGCATCTGTCAAGCGTTGTAAGCATACAACTGGCTTCATTGATAACTTCGCATTCAGCTTTTGAGAGTTGAAACATTCATAAACATCAAAGTGTCCACTACTCAAATCGTCACCTCTGAATCTAAGATGTTTAAGAGGCATTGGTGGTTCTCCAAAGGTGTAAAATATTTTGCCATTTCAGTAGACTTGAAAGTGACAACCGAACAATTCAGCAGCAGCCATCAACTCACATGCAGAAGCATAGGTGAAGGGCTTAAGCATTTCACTCTTATAGTGCCCCTGTGTAGTATAATTATCTCCTGTACTGTGATCAGTCCACACCTTGAACCTGTCCCAGTCATTCAATACATAAGACACAATGTTCCTCCGGATATCAAGATTGAGCCTGATATGGCCATGCAATATGTAACACAGAGAATGTAAAAGGCAGGCGGCATCTCCGGGCATGGAAACCACTCGGTAAGTGACAGTTCTTTGATCAATGGTGATCACCTCGATAGACATCTCACTACCCAAATCGCTACTCGTGAATCTAAGATGTTTAACAGGCATTCCCGGTATTAACTTGTGGATTTGCCTGTGAATATTTAGCGGCAGCGTGTCTATGAACTTGTGGATTTGCCTGCGAGTATTTAGCGACAGCATGTCTATTAACTTGTGGATTTTTCTGTGAGTATTTGGCGGCAGCATCACAAAGTTGTTTCCATCTAGCTGCATCAGAAAATGTACCACAATGTCTGACACGCCTCCTTTTTACTGTTTTCTCACAGCTTGGATCGCTGATGTCATAATCGTTTTGAGTTTCATGGTTTTTTCAATTACGTTAGTATTTGCAGGACTTGTGTTGAAGTGACATTCGGCGTCTGTCAAGCGTTGTAAGCATACAACCGCCTTCATCGATAACTTTGCATCGTAATAAACGAACAATAAAACAGCGGAGAAGCCGTGGATTAAATAAAAAGGCTGCAGTTATCAGCAGGGAGACGTGAATACCGTGACGAAGCAAAGAAGGGAATGAAGAGACCAGAGCAACGGACAACCTTATATGGGCAGGCAGTCAATTACGTGGGAAGCGTGGGGATCGGGGACGCAATATAGGCAGGCAGCCAACTATGTGGGAGGCGTGGTGATGGGGGACGCAACGCCGCCTCACACGGCGACCGAGCTGCAGGCTATGGACATATATATGTACGTACGTAGGATTCAATTATGACCGTTACGCATAGAATTTCAAAGTGAAACCTGTTTAACTTTTGTAAGTAACCTGTAAGGAATGAGCCTGCCAAATTTCAGCCTTCTACCTACACGGGAAGTTGGAGAATTAGTAATGAGTGAGTGAGTGAGTCAGTCAGTCAGTGAGGGATTTGCCTTTTATTAGTATAGATATAACTGCAGAAAAAGAACTCATGTTAGGGTGCGACATTGACATGCCCTAAATATGACCGCTTTGGTGGTGCAGCGGTAAGAATTGCTGACTCGTAATCAAGATGTCCGCATTTCGATCACGGATGCCTCCGTTTTGAGTAGTGAGCTGCTCTTATTTTATACTATTATAGAATAAAAACATACATTTGATTTGAGTTCATCATACAATATCTGAAAACAAAGAAAGATGAAGTGCTTAGTAATGTTGACCTGCTCAGGTCCACAAAACATTCTGATATTGCTATTAGGAAAAAAGAAAAGATTTGGAAATGTCTGCTGTGGCAGAATGAGCTCACCAACAAGCCATGGAGTTAAATTATGGGTTTAATTAACAACAAGAATTGACTTCAAATTAGGAAACTGGTAGGAGTGAAATTGGATGGAGTCTAATGGGGACCGACTTAGCTGGTCATCTGTTGGCTCACTTAACATCTCATTTCTGTTTGGGCACTGTTTAAGGAAAAAAATTAACAATACAGAGGAATGCATCTTCAAGTCAATTTAAATGAAGAGAAAATAAGTTATTTGCAGCAAAAACTGGTCTCTACTTAAGAAAAGGGTTAGAAGGAAAACCTGCAGCTACAGCAGTACTCCAGGACCAGATCTGGAGACCCCTGGTTTAAAGTTAGTGTTTCAAGATTCAAGATTCTTTATTTGTCACATGCAAAGCTATACAGGCCAACACGCAGTGAAATGCATCCTGATCCGCTTATCAAAAACTGTGCAAAGTTAGAAGAATGTCAGTTAGATTAACAAAAAGTCGTAGATTGAAAGATAACAGTATAATAGAACATAATAAATAAGTAACATTATGTGAATAAAGAAGAATTAAATATTAAGGTGCAATAGTCCAGTGATTATCGTGCAAAACCAAAGTTAGACAGGTGCATAGTTAAATGACAGAACAATTCCAAAACAAGTTAAGGGTAGACGGCATAGTACAACTTACAGTCCAGTCTAAGTATGTGGAGGGTCATGGATGAGATGGCATGTTTTGATTTAACAGTCTTATAGCTTGAGGATAGAAACTCCTTCTGAGTCTCTCTGTCCTGGCCAGGATGCTACAAAACCTTTTGCCTGATTTTAACAAATGAAACAGGCTATTGCTGGGATGAGAGGAGTCTTTGATAATCCTGAGAGCTCTGGTCCTGCATCTTCTGGTGTAAATGTCCTGCATAGATGGTGGAGCTGACCTGCAGCAGCATTCTGCAGCACAGATCACTCTCTTTAGGGCTTTACAGTCCTGCACACAGCAGTTTCCAAAACCAGGATGTAATGTTCTGTGTCAGGATACTTTCCACAGCATCAGAGTAGAAAGTCTTTAGAATCCCTGAAGAGACCCTAAGCTGTCTGAGATGGTAGAGTCTCCGATTTGCCCTTTTGGTCTGAACTTGGATGTGTTTAGCCCATGTCAGGTCCTCAGAGATGTGAACCCTCAGGTATTTAAAACTGTTCACCCTTTCCACTGGAGTCCCGTTAATGATGAGGGGCTTATAGTCCCGCTGCTGTCTCCTGCTGAAGTCCACCACCAGCTCCTTGGTTTTGCTGACGTGGAGCTGGAGGCAGTTTTCCTAACACCACAATGTCAGGTTCGCAACTTCATCCTTGTAGGCCATCTCATCGTTGTTCGCGATGAAGCCCAGTACCACCGTGTCATCTGCAAACTTCATGATAGTGTTAGAGGAATAAGTGGCCGTGCAGTCATGGGTGTAGAGGGAGTACAGCAGGGGGCTAAGAACACACACTTGAGGACCTCCTGTGTTGATGGTGATGGTGTTGGAAACACAGTTACCAACCCTCACTGCCTGTGTTCTGCCAGTGAGGAAGTCCAGCACCCACATACACAAGTTGTTGTTGAGTCCTAAGTCCCTCAGTTTCACAAACAGCCTACAGGCTATTATTGTATTGAATGCTGAACTATAGTCAATGAACAACAGTCTCACGTAGTTCCCCTGTTTCTTGTCCACATGATGAGGGTGGTGTGCAATACGTGGAAAATGGCATCCTCTGTCGATCTGTTAGGACAGTAGGCGAACTGGAGTGGGTCAATGGTGCTTGGGATGAAGGATGAGATGATGTCTTTCAGTAGCCTCTTGAACACCTTCATGACTACTGATGTCAGTGCAACAGGTTAGTAGTCATTCAGGCACGTGGGCTTATTGTTCTTTTGAACAGGAACAACTGTGGATCTTTTGAAGCACATAGGAACCACAGACTGCACTAGAGACTCGTTGAAGATGGTGGTGAGTACTCCAGCTAGTTGGTCAGCGCAGCAACGCAGCAGGCGTCCAGAGATGTCGTCTGACCCTGCCGCCTTCCTGATGTTTACTCGCTTCAGTGCTGCTTGCACATTGCACTTTGCAATGCTCATGACGTCACCGTCCTCCATAGTCAGGCAGTAGTTAGCACTAGCTGCGTAATCAGCCTCAAAACAGGCATAAAACGCGTTGATTTCATTAGGAAATGTAAATGCAGAGTCTGCACTTACCATCGCGTGAGATTTTTTTTTATAGTGCGTGATGTTACACAGTCTATACCACATGCTCTGTATGTCGCCCTGTTGAAAGTGCAGCTCTACTTGCTCCTGATACCGGTGTTTGGCGACTTTCACCACATGTCAAACGCCGTATGAAGCCGCTTTGTAGGTGCTCATATCGCCAGTAGTGAGTCCAGCATTATAAGCAGCGGTTCGAGCATTTACTACCGTGCGGATCAATCCGTCAACCCACGGTTTCTGGTTGGGAAAAGATTTAACTCTCGCTGTGGGGACAACTTCATTAGCAAGCATACTAACAAAGCTAACTACTGCTTCCGCAAACTCGATGTCATCTGCGCATGTTCGGAACATGTCCCAGTCTACATCATCGAATGCGTCCTGCAGCATGGCTTCTTATTGGGCAGACCAGCACTTCATCTCCCTGGTGACCGGAGCTTCACGAATGAAACTTTGTTTATATTCCAGCATGAGGAAAATGGCGTTATGGTCAGACTTCCCAAACACTGGATGTGAAATAGCTTTGTAGCCCTGCTTGTACGTGGTGTAGCTGTGATCCACAATTCTGGCTCCCCTTGTTGGACACGAAACATGTTGGTGAAAGTTCGGCATTACTTGTCTGAGGTTTGCCTTATTAAAGTCCCCTGCCATGATGAATGCTGCGTCTGTGTGTTTTATTTTGAGTCGTACACAGAACATTGTGGAGTTCAGACAAAGCTGTGCCTGCGTCTGCGTGGGGTGGGATGTAGACTGGCGTGGCAATGACCGAGGTAAACTCGCAAGGCAGATAGTGAGGACGACATTTGACGATTAGATACTCCAGATGAGGTGAGCAGAATGGATGAGCCGGAGAGAATGGAAGCATTCCTGACATCTCACCATTTGTTATTAGTCATGAAGTAGACTCCCCCACCTTTAGCGTTGTTAGACTCCACCATTCTGTCCATGCGAAACACAGAGAACAAATCTGACGGTGTAACAGCTTGGTCTGGCACTGTGGGGGTCAGTCATGTCTCCGTGAAGCAGAAAATGTTACAATCCCTCATGTCGCGTTGGAAAGACGCCGCCCCGTTTCCCATGCCTCTTCTTTGTTTGTCGCCGTGGGTCAGTGTTGCGTCTATTGTTGTCGTCCGGGTTGCGGAGTATCTCAGCCGGCCACGACGGATCCTGCTTAAAAGTGTCCGAAATAAAAGTAGAGAACCAGTTTCCAATTTCCAAAAGTGTTCTACTATCATAAATTACTAACCCCGATGTCATCTGTAATTGAAGAAATATTAAATAAGGGAAATAAACTAAAAAAATGCATAATCTAGATGAAGCAGTCAGGAAGGCATGTCAATGTGGCCGCGCCATCCTTGTGAATAATGTTTGGAGAAAACTGGATTTCAGGGACTGGATTGAAAAAAAACTCAAATAATATTTTTTATTATAAGCAAATGAGTCTGATAAGAAATGTGTATTTTTCTTACCAAACAATATTCAGGCCAACTGGGATGTTGCATTTTTATATATAAAAAAAGGAAAAGAAACACATGGCAAAACTGTATTACAAAGGATAAAACAAACGTGTTTCTTATCACTCATTGCACTAAAGTTAGATTAGATAAAAGTATTAAATAAATACATGTAACATTTCTGTTGATCTTCATGGAGAACAACACAGTAAGAGAGGTTAGTCTTGTGATTTTGCACCAGTAGAACCCATTTGAGGGGCTGAACTTATGTAGGGTATCCGTGTTCTCATTTTTAACTGTGTTCCATTGAAATAACATTTTCTTTCCTCATCTTCCTCCTTTCACCAAGAAAATATTTCCAAATTTAGGGACCTGGTTTAGAAGTGACAGCATGATTATAAACTTATCCCAGAAGTGGATCTGCTAATATCCCAACTTATATTGTCACTGTTGTCTTGGGACACTTGTTTACTCTATGAAGTGTGGGGATTTCCACAGAGGTGTTGATGGTAAGGTGATTGTTTTTGTTTGCACTGTTATTTTTTGGGATTTGAATCATTCTGGAACTTGTTTCTTTCTCACTTTCAATTCTCATATTTACATTTGAAGAGTTATACAACATTCATATAAAAAAACAAATATTTAGTATAGGTAGGTTATACTGAATTTAAATCACATTGATTATACAGTAGTAAAAATAGTGACTATTTTCAAAATGTACTATTAACTAGCATAAGGAAATACAACAAAATACAGTGGGATGCAAAAGTTTGGGCAACCTTGTTAATAGTCATTATTTTCCTGTATAAATCGTTGGTTGTTACGATAAATAATGTCAGTTAAATATATCATATAGGAGACACACACAGTGATATTTGAGAAGTGAAATGAAGTTTATTGGATTTACAGAAAGTGTGCAATAATTGTTCAAACAAAATCAGGCAGGTGCATAAATTTGGGCAC
>JANRMT010050108.1:0-11916 GCA_026402145.1 Polypterus bichir lapradei | reverse complement strand
GTCCGCTGAAGTGTCAGATTCTTATTTAATTCTTCTGCTTTCTGTATCTTCTGCATTGCATTCAGGTCTTTCAGGTTATCTTGATGTTTTGTCTCATTGTGCCGTCTTAGATTAAATTCTGTAATTACAGCCACATTAGCTCCACAAATGAGACACATGGGTTTACCGGCAATGTCAGTAAACATATACTCAGCCTCCCATCGGTTTTTAAAGGCTCTATTTTCAGAATCAACTTTTCTCTTCGGCATCGTGTGGGCTAGCTTCGCAATAACTTGCAGCAACGCGGTAAGTGTTCGGCAAGGCAGCTGAAGCGCTGCATTATGGGATCTGTAGTTTATTGTGTTACCAGCGCTTCATATACCCGGGCCATTAATAACAATAATACAGTATATAAAATGATCTCGCGGGCCAGATATAATTACACGCCGGGCCGGATGTGGCCCGCGGCCCTTGAGTTTGACACATATGGACTAAATAGAACTTGAAAAGATATATTTTTTCAAATGTGATCGCGCAATTCAGATAGAGTTGACGCGCACTACAGCCTGCATGCCTCAATAAGTCATCCTCCCCTCGCTCTTAGTTTTTTACCGTTCATCTAATGAATACACTGAGTATGGCTTTACCAAAACAATCATTGATGGCGAATAAATTATCCATTAATTCGAGTATGTAGATCGGGGTATATATATACATATATATATACCCGTGTATCGCAGCGGAGAAGTAGTGTGTTAAAAAAGCTACGAAAAAGAAAAGGGAACATTTTAAAAATAACGTAACATGACTGTCAATATACAGTATTTGTTTAGTAAGTGTTACTGAGTGTTGCTGTCATCAAGGATTTGATTATCATTATTTCTTTCAATCAGGTTCGTATTTGTAGGATGTGTTGTGTTCAAGTTACATTCCGTGTTTGTCAATCGTTGTAAAGATGAGAGGTTTCATTCATTGATTCGTTTCTTACTGGATCAATAAACAGCTCGTCTTCTTCTTTATCTGAGACCTGACACACTGCATGCACGGGTTTTTTTTTTTTTACACTGTCCTCCTTTAGCGGGACATTGACTTTTTCCACCGTGTGCTTTGTTTCCGCAGTAGCTGGATTTATGAATATGCTTGTGTGTATCAGACGCTTCATATTTTTTGCTGCCTTTTCAATTGTGTAATTCGGTTTTTGTTCAGCGCTCTTTGGAACTGTTGCTTTTTGTCTGTGCACTGTGTCAGTTCACGTGAGCCGCTCGGTGTACATGCATCGAAGGTTCCCAGCTGTGCTAGTGCCATCTCGTGCTATGTCCATGGCTGTATATAATGTTACCGAGTCCTGGCACTTAAAACTTTCTCTCGCAGTTTCGCTGAGTTTGTGCCAAAAACCACCCTGACCATCTCATCTTCCTCTGCATAAGCACAGTCCTTCACCCGTGAATATTTAGTGGGAGTTTGCTATTGGATTGCCGCTGATGGACGGCCTTATATGGGCAGGCACTAAATTACAAACGCCAGCGGCAGCCTGTCTATGAACTTAATTTAAAGTGTAGGTTTAAATCGTGCTTTGCTTCCGAAGTAGCAGAAGTCATGAATATGGTTGTATATGTCACTCGCTCGCTTCTTATTGTTTCGCTGCCTTCTCAATTATATAATGCATGTTTTCTTCAGCGCTTTTTGGAAGTCTTCCTGGTTTTCTATGTACTGCGTGATTACGTCGGAGGCGTGATGATGTCACACGAAACCCCGCCCCCACGGCGTTCAAGCTCATCTCCATTACAGTAAATGGAGAAAAACAGCTTCCAGTTATGACCATTACGCGAAGAATTTCGAAATGAAACCTGCCCAACTTTTGTAAGGAAGCTGTAAAGAATGAACCTGCCAAATCTCAGCCTTCTACCTACACGGGAAGTTGGAGAATTAGTGATGAGTCAGTCAGTCAGTGAGTGAGGGCTTTGCCTTTTATTATTATTATTATATATATATATATATATATATATATATATACCAAATCTAAGATGGGTTCATGTTTTCCACTTGATCATGCCTCTTCCTTAAGGGAATATTTATTGACATTAAATGGGAGTGTGGAGAAAAAATTATGTTCTTATCTACATTTGCTGCATTCGAGTTCACAGTATTATGTTAGTCATTTTCCAGTACCTTTAGACCTTCTGTATTCTTCCTTAGCCTTTAGTTCTTTGACAGCTGCTGTGCACAATTGAAAAACAAGGACATCTAGAGAGGCTTGGAAAATTTGCCGCTGCAAAACAGATGATGCAGACAGTTGTGATTCATTGTAATGAGGTCATTAAGCTGGGCCAATCCACAGATTAAATCTTAATGAACCTATTTGTCAGATCAACTGTGCTAGTAAAATCTGGTTACACAATCCTTGATACCTCATTGACTTTTGAAGTTATCTCCTCTGTCTTAAATAACATCTGCTGTGTCAGGTAATTCTCACGCCAAGTTTACACATCTACCTTATTAAAAATTAACAACTCAAGAAACATTGCCAATCACAGTTTAAAAAACATTTGACAGTGTTAAATTTGTAAACTTGCAATACTTTGCTGGAAGAAATAATGTAAACGATTTAAATATACTATTGGAAGGTGAAATAATTAAACGTCATTTAAAAACCATGATGTTAATTCTTTAACAGCACTGTACTACAATCTACATTACATAAACATTTCAAAATTCTTATTATTTATATTTTATTAAAAATATTTAAAGACAGTTTAATTTTGTCTTTTTGTCAAGTAGATATTAGAAGCAAAAGTAATATATTCATCTTAGAATGGCCTTATTGACTTTAACATCTGTTAAGCATTTAAAAGATTTTTTTTAAATATATCTTATGTATTTCATATCTAATATAGTATTTTTAAGTTTCTACTTTATACTCCTAAAACAGCAAAAAGCAAGACAATTCCTTTTTCCCCCAAGTTATCAGAGAGTCAGATTTGTAGAGTACAGTTTGTCATTTTCATTACATTAAAAATATATCATAGCAAACATTTTTCAACCTGCTTGATCCAATTCAAGCAGTAGCAATCAAACACAGACAAACAAGGGGACAAGTTGGAATTAGCAAGGAACCTAATCTTCAGTATATGTTTTTGGGCACATGAAAGGAAAAGCTATGCACATATAGGTAGAACACAAGATCACACAGGCAGTGACAGCAATCAGAAACATGAAGCATAGGCACACACCAAACTTCACGTAAATATAACAAACCAATTTTCACTATTCAATTCAAAGATAGATAATACAAGCTGGCATTAATGATCAGAGAAAAGTACTCTGCCATGAACCACCTAAGGCTTCACTGACAAGCCGACAGATATGAACATCAAACAATTTATTGCTGTTGTAAATTTCATAAACTGACAATTTGTTTTGGATGGATGGCATTCTAAAGGATACAGTCAACTATGGTGGAACTAATTATTAACCTTGGCTACTTTACTAATGATACAAGCAAGGTTATACAGTAGTTGACCTACACAATAATAAAAGTTGGGAAAGGTTCAGCTGTCCGAGACCCTTAAATGGACTAAGTGGAAATGATGATAGGTGAAGGGATAGATGTCTTATTTTAGTTCTGAACCATAGTATGAAAGGTGGGCAAAACTTTAGGTATCTACTATAGGCAACTTTTAACAGTAGACCGTTATAAAGCACATTATAAGCCTCTTTAACATTACTGTATATAAGTAACAGAAGAACATTTTAAGAGTCTTATTTTTATTGATGATTTACTAGCATAATTAATAAAATGTTATTTAATATTTTTAACCTGTTTAATAACTGACACGATGACGGACTTATGAACAACTGGTGTGACTTGTCAATATAAAATGTATAACATAAAAACAAATATTTTATAGTGATAAAGCATGTGTTTGATAAAACTTTCATTAGTCACAAGAAAAACTTTTCTTGTAACCTATTCTACACAGAGAATAGATGAGCATGCCTGTTCTGCTCAAAGAAAAACAGGTCATAACCAATATAAACTAAGAACTAGGGGGCTCTATATACATATTAAGCACAGCCAGCGAGTGTGTAACATGTCTGACTTGGCCCAGGGCTAAAAGTGAAACACTGCATTGCAGCTCAAGGACATAAATCTGCCTAGCCCGGATTGGTGAAAAGGGAACAATGACTGAACATGAGAATTGCTTACTTTGCAAATACATCCTATAGGTCCAGGAAATGCATTATGGCAGTCCAAGAATGGCCCAAGAACATAAGGAATCTGACAAATGAGAGGAGAACATTGAGTCCAGCAAGCTTGGTTGTTTAGCTATTAGCCATGCTAGCCCAGTATCTCATCCAGATAGTTTGGAAAGTATGTAATTCACCGTGAAGTAGAAAGAATTTTGATGGATATGTTTAAGCAATGCCTTTGAGGATTTTGACGACCTTGATTAGATCCCCATGCAGTCTTCTCTCCTCAAGACCAAACCTGTTTAATGCTCCGAATCTGTCAGAGTACAAGTAGTCCTGGAATGCACTTGCTGGCTCGCCCCTGCACAGCTTCAAGTATTGCTATATATCTCTTGTAGCAGGATGACCAGAACTGCACACAATACTCCAGATGTGTTCTAATTAGTACATTGTATAGCCTGAGCATAACCATCCTTGACTTTTATTAAACAATTTTTACAAAATAACCTAACATTTTTTTTTACGTTTTTAACAGCTTCTCCTCACTTCTTAGACAATGAAAATGTGGTGTCAACATAAACCCTTAAACGATTTTCAGGGATTGCTTCCTTTAGGGCAGTGTATTGCATTTATAATTGTCAACATGTTGACCACGTTTAGCACTCTTCTATGTTAAAATGCAATTTCCAAGTGTTCATCCAGTTCTGAAGTTTGTTCAAGTCTTCTTGAATTGTTTTCGTTGACTCCCATCTCTATACCCTATGCCCTACTCAACAACTTAAATGAACTTTACGTGGCAGTTCAGTGGATCCACAAAAAACGCTGTACTACTGCACAGAACAGAAATTGCCTCCAAACAGTAGTACTGAAAAAACAAGTTGGAGGATTCCATTATAAAAAATACTTTGCACAATTGTGTAAAAAAAATAGAAAAATCTGTAACAAATAGTTTATTAGACACATTTTTAAAGTTACTGCCCAAAATAATTAATGCCAACTAATATAACCTAAATATATATTGTCACTGCAAATAGTCAGAACAAGTAATCTATTATACATTTTTATGAAAAAATAGCAGAATTAAATATAAGTATACAAGTGAAAATACATAATGTAACATTTTTTAAACCACTTCCTCCACAATTTGAAAACCAGAAATTATTATTACTATTATACAGTATTGTACACCAAGTACTTGGAAACAACAAAAAAAAATCTGTTTATTATATTATAGGCTGAAAGGAAGCAATGAAATGTTGACAATTCATACATAATTTAGTAGACAATTATCCATGACTATGAATTTAAATATGGGTAAGTACATTATTGAAGATTGGCTCGAGAAACACATTCAGTAACTACATTTCAGTTTTAGCCCTGTTAACATAAAATAATTGGATGTAACATTGTCTCTTGTTAATTATAGACACTAAAACATAAAATTGATTCAGAAACGTTTAAAAACTTTGTATTTTTATAAAATATATAACTAAAATACATACACAATAGGGGTAAATAAATAGCATACATAAAAAGAAGACTCATAACATTTGCAAAAAAAGTCCACAAATGCACGTTTTTTTTTCCCTACCGTTAGATTGAAATTGTAATTATCTGCCCTTCTTTAAACATTTATAAAACTGCTAAATATTTACAAATATCAAGGAATATTTCCACCGTTGTCTAACTATTCATCATCTGTCACTGGAAATGCATCCCCTCTTAGTTTGTCCATACAACTGACTAAAATCAGGACGCCTGTTAGCTGCCTCCATTGTTGAGTGACTGGGCTTTTCATTTTGTCCAATGCCAAGTGCAGATCCTGCAGTACATCTCTATATGCATCCCCATAATGCGCACTCCAAGTGTATATAAAATCGTAGGCAGGTTTCCACATTGCCTGTAATGACAATACTAAATTAATCTTAGCTGTGAAAGAAAGTTAAACTGGCTATCTCAGCATTGCCTATTCATGATAATTTAGGCACTTTAACACTGCCAGTAAAACTGACAGCAGAATTTCATCAAAGCCTCATGCCAAAGGGTAATTCTAAGAACAAAATTATAATTTAATAATGTGAAATATCTATATATTGTAATGCTACAAATAACAGATAAAACCAAAACATATACAAAAATGCTACTGAAACCCAAACTATATGTATACTATATCTACCTATTTATCTATATATAAATACATAAATTAGTGTATGAAACTTTTTGCAACAATTACTAGGCCATACTAGAATCACAATAAAGCACAGAACTCACATCTGGATTAACTTCTCCATTTTTGCCTCTGTGTGGTGCTTCATAACCTTCAATTTGAGTTTTTGTTAGCTTTGCAATTTTTTCACCAAGTTCTCTCCATCGAGATCCAAGTTCTACAGCCGCAGACAAGATTACTGTATTTTGTGTAAGTCGCGCAACAAGCCCTTGGCAATTTATCTTCAATAGTGCCTAAGACAGGAGACAGAAATCAATAGATATTTTATTGAGGATTTGGCGCCAAACAGAACCCCTTTTCTTAAAAAAAAAAAAAAAAAAAAACACAAAAACAGTATTTGAAGACCATTAAGAAAATAAAAAGAACAATTCGTCCATAATTATACTTTTATCCTACCAATAGCATGGAATACACTGTTAAAATAATGAAAAGTTGTGGAAGCACAAGAAACATACAAATTCATAGCTCTTCAGTCAGGATGTGCATCATAAAGCACAGGCCGTTTTCAAGTTTAGAAATATTTAACACTTCAAATGGCAATCAAAATAAAATCAGAGAGTTACAACAGAAGCCATGTAAGTAATATATGAAGGCAAGAAAATATTTTAAAAGATTATATGAAAATCTAATTTCACTGCCATTGTGTGATTAGTAGATGGAAGAAGGTTTAGAAATAGCTAATAGTTTTACAGTGTAAGTAATGAGATTTAAATTATAAATTACTTTAATTTCATAACTAGTTTAAAATATATTTCTATAAAGAACTAATGATGAATGAAAAATAATGGAAAGCAAGTATTAAAAATAATGTTCATGGAAGGATTTAAAGAGGCACATCTATTACATGCTATAACATTGCATAAGTAATCAGAAGTCAGTGTCATTTTCTAAGCCATAGTAGCTAAAGAATGACACCACCATGTTCAGTATAAAATTCCAAAGGGGGCACTCATAAGCTTGGGTCAGCACCTTATAAAAGTCATTGGCCTGCTGTTCAACTTGTATTGAAATATTACATATTCATAAACACGCAAAAAAACACTGTAGAAAGAACATACTCAATTATTTTTCTGATTCCCAAAGTGTGTCAGACCAATGACCAATTCATAGTTAATGGTACAATGGACTACTTACTGTTAATGTATGTATTTATTTAAAAATAGCATTCAAACCTAATTAGCATTTCAAAGTTATAGAAAATTTACTAATCTGTAATAATCATTTTATTATTTCAGACGGTATGGAAAAAGGATGAAGCAAAGGCAGTATGCCTTACTTACCAAGTGTAGTGAAATGGAGTAATCACTACAACAGGAGTAGAACAGCACTAATACAGTAAGTCCCCAACATACAAACTTTCAAAAATACAAATGTACATGTCCAATAAATTAAAATGTAAATCGAAAAATTAAAAATGATAGCATAACTTTAAATTTCTCTGCAGTGCGCAAGTTAGTTTGTATGTCAGGCGCTAGGGAAAGCGCAAAACCCATGATGATATTGTTTACATTTTCAGTCACAGGCATGCATCCTCTACAAGTGGTTGTGCTTTTGGCTGTATCTTTATTTACATTGAGTTAATATGTTTTATTTCAAGCCCAGGATGTCCGGAATTAAGTGTGTTCAACAAGAACACGTGGACACAGTTGGAAACTCATTAAGGGTAACTTCTTCTTCACTCAGAGAACCACATTAACATGCCATACAAAACCAAGTAGTGTGGTAGAGCACAGGTGCAATAGGGTTTTTCGGTCAGATCTCATGAACCAGCTTGTTCTCATCGACTTGTCCTAATTGACTCTAATGTATGATCTTCAGATATGAGCATCCCATCAGGAGTACCACAGACTTAGCAAGGGCTTTTATTTTGATACACTCAAACTGGTTAGCACAGGAAGTACTTTTTTTATGATCACGTTGGTTTGTTCGCTAGCAGTAAACATGTCTACTGTACTGAGATCAGCTGATAGAAAACAATGGGAATAACAAATAACTTTGTTGTTAAAATGCACTAGAAATCGGTAACAAAAATACAAATATTTACTTTTAAAAGCACTTTGTGTACTGTACAGTACAAATATGTTTTTGATAGGAGTTGAACAGGTAGGTAGGTTAGGTCTACATATGTAGGTGACCTGATACCATAAACAGCAATATCAGCTGATGGAAAACAATGGAAACAAAAATTAACTTTGTTTATTGTTAAAATACACAAGAAATCTGTAACAAAATACAAATATTAACTTTTAAAAGCAATTTATGTACAAATAGCTGTACATGTACTGTACATGTTCTCTATAGGAGTTAAGGGTTGCATTGTATTCGTTGGGTGCCTAGGCTAACTTTGCTGGACTTACAAAGAAAGTGGACTTGTGAAACCACTCTCGGAACAGGACTCGCTCATATGTTGGGGACTTACTGTAGATGCACTGCAGTACTCAATGGCGGTTGTTTTACAGTGGGATGCAAATGTTTGGGCAACCTTGTTAATAGTCATTATTTTCCTGTATAAATCATTGGTTCTTACGATAAAAAATGTCAGTTAAATATATCATATAGGAGACACACACAGTGACATTTGAGAAGTGAAATGAAGTTTATTGGATTCACAGAAAGTGTGCAATAATTGTTCAAACAAAATCAGGCAGGTGCATAAATTTGGGCACCGTTGTCATTTTATTGATTCCAAAACTTTTAGAACTAATTATTGGAACTCAAATTGGCTTGGTAAGCTCAGTGACCCCTGACCTACATACACAGGTGAATCCTATAATGAGAAAGAGTATTTAAGGGGGTCAAATGTAAGTTTACCTCCTCCTTTAATTTTCTCTGAAGAGTAGCAACATGGGGGTCACAAAACAACTCTCAAATGACCTGAAGACAAAGATTGTTCACCATCATGGTTTAGGGGAAGGATACAGAAAGCTGTCCCAGAGATTTCAGCTGTCTGTTTCCACAATTAGGAACATAGAGGAAATAGAAGACCACAGGCTCAGTTCAAGTTAAGGCTCGAAGTGGCAGATCAAGAAAGATTTCAGATAGACAGAAGCGACGAATGGTGAGAACAGTCAGAGTCAACCCACAGACCAGCACCAAAGACCTACAACATCATCTTGCAGCAGATGGAGTCACTGTGCATCGTTCAACCATTCGGCGCACTTTACACAAGGAGATGCTGTATGCGAGAGTGATGCAGAGGAAGCCTTTTCTCCGCCCACAGCACAAACAGAGCCGCTTAAGGTATGCTCAAGCACATTTGGACAAGACAGCTTCATTTTGGAATAAGGTGCTGTGGACTGATGAAACTAAAATTGAGTTATATGGGCATAACAAGGGGCGTTATGCATGGAGGAAAAAGAACACAGCATTCCAAGAAAAACACCTGCTACCTACTGTAAAATTTGGTGGTGGTTCCATCATGCTGTGGGGCTGTGTGGCCAGTGCAGGGACTGGGAATCTTGTCAAAGTTGAGGGACGCATGGATTCCACTTAGTATCAGCAGATTCTGGAGACCAATGTCCAGGAATCAGTGACAAAGCTGAAGCTGCGCCGGGGCTGGATCTTTCAACAATACAACGACCCGAAACACTGCTCAAAATCCACTAAGGCATTCATGCAGAGGAACAAGTACAATGTGCTGGAATGGCCATCTCAGTCCCCAGACCTGAATATAATTGAAAATCTGTGGTGTGAGTTAGAGAGCTGTCCATGCTCAGAAGCCATCAAACCTGAATGAACTAGAGATGTTTTGTAAAGAGGAATGGTCAAAATACCTTCAACCACAATCCAGACTCTCATTGGAACCTACAGGAAGCGTTTAGAGGCTGTAATTTCTGCAAAAGGCAGATCTACTAAATATTGATGTCATTTCTTTTTTGTGGTGCCCAAATTTATGCACCTGCCTGATTTTGTTTGAACAATTATTGCACACTTTCTGTAAATCCAATAAACTTCATTTCACTTCTCAAATATCACTGTGTGTGTCTCCTATATGATATATTTAACTGACATTTTCTATCGTAACAACCAACGATTTATACAGGAAAATAATGACTATTAACAAGGTTGCCCAAACTTGCATCCCACTGTACATCCTTTTCCCATGTCCTTAAGATGAAGGAAGTTAATTTGGGAGTACAGAGGTTGGGCAGCAGCTCAGTTTTTAGAAATAAATATATACAGTGGATTCAGAAAGCATACATAGGATTTAAAAGTACTGAAATATTACATTGGCACAAGTATATATTCAGACCCTTTGCTATGATACTTGAAATTTAGCTCAGGAGCATCCCATTTGATCATTGAGATATTTAGGGGTAAAAGACATTGGCAGCAGTAATGGTTAGTACTGCCTGCCAGGCGGTCCCACCCACCACACGAGAGGCTGCTGCGATGACCGACAGCTGGGCAGATGAGCGTTTGGGGAGGCAGCAGGTGGAAGCCAGCTGCCAAACAACCCCGCCACGACCACCAGCGCCAGTCTTGCGGCAGTCCAAAGGGATGCAGATGGTGAGGGGTCCCTCCTTTCCCCATAGGGGGACTCAAACCGCCAGTGCGTCCCAGAGAAAGAGGAGGGTCCGGAAGAGGAAACCGGAACCTCCTAACAAGATGTAGTGTAAGCCTGCCGGCTTGAGGCCACAGGAGGGCTGCACTGCGGAGGGGCGGAAATGTCACTGGCCCTCCTGTGAGGGGGCGAAGGGGCAGGGGTTTCCTGCCTGCTTTCGCAAGGGTCGAACTGGAGGGGGTCGGTTATGTTTTAACTGTGGCCGCGGTGGCCATGTCTGGCGGTGTTGTCCAGAAAGGACGTCCGAGTGGCAGGGACGTTGGGGCAGCACCCCCAGACCCGTTTGTTGTATTTTCGCAGGGCACAGCCATGGAACCAAGGATACTGACTCCCTGTCCTGGAGAAGGCTGGCCCTCGCGGGGCAGGCGGATGAGCCCCACAAGCCTCATCTGAGGGAGGGGCACTGTGACGGACAGCCGGGTCCCATGACCGGCCGGGACGCCCCTGCTGAATATGTTCCGGGGGAGCCACCATGGACAGCTCAATACCTCCCCCGGGACGCTTGGTGGCAGCCTCCCCGGCCGTTATTCCTTTCCCCGTCTCCCACGTGGCTCCATGGGACATGGAGTCCTCCACAGCCTGGTTGGGAGATGGGGTGGCCGCTAGGGGGTGTTGCCGAGAGCCAACAACCCGGTTGGACGAGTTATCAGCCCCACCCGGAGGTGCAATCAGGGCCAGCTGGTCAAGCACCTGGAACACTTCCGGGTGGGCTATAAAACGGGCCAGCCTCCCATCATTCGAGGCCAGAGTCGGGTGGAGGAAGACAAGGTTGTGAGGGAGGAGTGGTGGTGCCAGAGAAGAGTGTTTGTGTTTTACTGGTGCTGTACTGGTGTTTGGGACTGTGTTGTGGCTGGGGGGGAGTACGGGGAAGACGTGCCCTCCAGCTGAAGAGGAATAAAAAATCCTTTTATTTTACACGTGCCTCCCGTGTCCAATCTGTGTCGGGTCCGGCGCT
>JANRMT010050095.1:2434-13580 GCA_026402145.1 Polypterus bichir lapradei | reverse complement strand
ACAGTGGTGTCATACCAATGAAATAAGTACGTACATCGGTTTCCGTTAAAAGTTTAATATGGCGGCCGACAGTGGCATCATACCACCGAAATAAGTACCAAATTTCAGCCTTCTACCTACACAGGAAGTTGGAGAATTAGTGACGTTGGAAAGTTCAATATGGCGGCTGACAGTGGCGTCATACCACCGAAATAAGTATGTACATTGGTTTCGGTTAGCGCAGGGAAGCCGCCTACCAAATTTCGTGGAGATGGGGCCATGAATAAGAAAGTTCAATATGGCGGATGTCGTTGACCGTTATGACCATTACGCGTAGAATTTCGAAATGAAACCTGCTTAACTTTTGTAAGTAAGCTGTAAGGAATGGGCCTTCCAAATTTCAGCCTTCTACCTACACGGGAAGTTGCAGATTTTGTGACGTTTGGAAAATTCAATATGGCGGCCGACAGTGGCGTCATACCACCGAAATAAGTACGTACATTGGTTTTGGTTAGCGCAGGGAAGCCACCTACCAAATTTCGTGAAGACGGGGTCATTCTTCTACCTACACGGGAAGTTGGAAAATTGGTGACGTTGGAAAGTTCAATATGGCGGCCGACAGTGGCATCATACCATCGAAATAAGTAAGTACATCGGTTTCGGTTAGCACAGGGAAGCCGCCTACCAAATTTCATGAAGATGGGGCTATAAATAAGAAAGTTCAACATGGCGGACGTTGTCGAACTTTATCGACCGTTATGACCGTTACGTGTAAAATTTCGAAATGAAACCTGCTTAACTTTTGTAAGTAAGCTGTAAGGAAAGAGCCTGCCAAATTTCAGCCTTCTACCTACACGGGAAGTTGGAGAATTAGTGATGAGTCAGTCAGTCAGTCAGTCAGTGAGTGAGTGAGTGAGTGAGTGAGGGCTTTGCCTTTTATTAGTATAGATATATATATATATATATATATATATATATGTATATACACACACAGTATTATGAACTAATATATATTGGTCTTTGCTAACAAACTTTTACGAATTTAGAAGGGGCAGGGTGTTTGATTTGACAGACGAACAACATTGTGTTTGCTTGACAAACCAACAAAAACATATCGTAGAAGCATTAACTAAATCTTTGTTCAGTGTCTGTTTAGTTGTAACATGATTAACAAAAATGCTTAATACAAAACAGACACTGCTAATGACTTTGAAGCCCCAGACTCTACCTAAATGAATTAAACATCCATTCAATGATTTTGTGAATACAAATACCCCACCCATCATTGTAGGTAATCAAATCTTTACAACAGTAACATAAAAAAGAGATTATTATGTCTTCTTGAAAAAGGATCACTTTTCTTTGTTAGTTTACAAATTGTTTAATTGCAGAACATCTTGTACAGGACATTTTATAATATTAAATCTTATCCTTTTTGGTTGCTTTACTATTTGTTAAACATTAAAAAACTGATTACAAAAAAAAACATTAAATGTACAAGAATGGGTAAACTCAACATTGTTTTTTTCCATTGATGAATAATTTTTCAGTAATTTAATGTAGCCTCTTTAGCATTACATTTTTGCTTGTAGTAAAAAGTAAAAATGTAAAACGTAATAAAACATTATAAAAAGTAAATAAAAAATTAAATGATATTAATGCCTTGTCAAAAACAATATTATGAATTACTTTATCCTCTAACTTACATTCTAAAAATGTTGTTGCGTATTGTTTCGGACATTTTTCTCTTTTTCATTAATTTGAAAAATTCTTTTTGTTCTTGATTTTTACTATATGCAGCTCTTATTTGTTCATTTTCTTTTTTTCGATGTTCATTATCAGCTCTTCTGCTCTTTTTCTATCGAGAATAGATTTTATCTTGAATAGATAAATTTGCTTTTTTTTTTTTTTTTTGAAATTTTATTGCGATCATTCCATACAAATCAATCAATTTTTACAAAAAGTAGGATTGAGAACAATTCAACCCCCACCCGAGAGAGAGAGAGAGCATGGCCAACGGAGTAAAACTTAAGGCTTGTAAACATACCTAAATTGATGAGTTTGATAAGCCAATAGAGATGAATGGAGAAGAAAAAGAAATACAGAAATAATTTCTTCCTCTGTGCTTTAAGAGCTTATTCTAAAATATTACTGATTAGATACTGCCATGTTTTGAAAAAAATCCCTACAGATCCTCTAACTGAGTATTTAATTTTTTTAAATTTCAAATACTATTAAACATCAGTTTCCCACTGACTTAAAAGAGGAGAGTGAGGATTCTTCCAGTTTAGCAAAATAAGTCTGCATGCCAAAAGTGTAGTAAATGCAATCACAGTTTGTTTGCCCTTCTCCATTTTAAACCCATCTGGAAGAACCCCAAACACAGCTGTTAATGGGTTAGGAGGGACTGTGAGACCAAGGCTGTCTGAAAGGTAATTAAAGATTTTGGTCCAGAATGATGTTAATTTGGTGCAGGCCCAAAACAAGTGACCCAGTGAGGCTGGGACTTGATTGCAACGTTTGCAGGTTGGATCTTGCCCAGGAAACATTTTGGAGAGTTTTAGGTGAGACAGATGTGCTTGATATATAATTTTGAGTTGAATAATTGCATGCTTTGCGCATATGGAGCTCGAGTGAATTCTTTGCATTGTTATTTTCCACTCCTTTTCTGATATATTGAGAGATCTTTTTCCCAGTGTCCTCTTAGATCTTTGAAAGGGAGGGACTGTAAAATAATTTTATATATTGCAGAGATGGTGTCTGAGTCATTGAAATTGAGCAATATTTTTTTCCAGCATGGACGAGGGTACAAGATGAGGAAAATCGGGCAGGTTCTGTTTAACAAAGTTCCTAATTTGAAGATAGTGAAAGAAATGTGTAGCTGGAATGTTAAATTTGGAATGTAATTGTTCATAGGATGCAAAGACATTGTCTATATAAAGATCTCTAAGCATCTTAACAGTGTTAATTCTTCCAGCTAGAGCGAGATGAAGGGTTGACCATCTATGCAAGTCTTGCTTAATTTTTTCCATGCAGACGGCAAAATTTTGTTGATAAAGAGCTTTATGTTTACTTGTGATGTTTACCCCTACGTATTTAAACTGTTCTGCAATGATAAAAGGTAGGGTGTCTAATCTATTATTATATGCTTGAGAATTCACTGGAAAGAGTACACTTTAAATCAGATTAATTCTGAGACCAGAGATCTTTTGAAATTAAATTTGTTTTTCTGCCCTGCCATTATAACTGATTGCATTGAACGGTGAGTTAGCACTGAGAGTGCCATGGGATGGTATGGAGAGAGGATGCACGCAGCAGGAGTAATGACTGGGCAAGTGGTGTGGAGGGGAGTGGTCAAGGATGAATAATGTGGACATGACAGAAAACTTTTTTTAATATAATAGAGAGCAATATTTGATTAGTAATGACCAGTTAACATCAGTATTTAGAAGGTGTGGAACAAAATATCATTGCTTTAAAAAAAAAAATTCACAGCATTACACTAATTCAAAATTCACCATAATGTAACTAACATATGTATCACCACATTAGAGTCCACACATATTATGGGGGGCTCCTTGTTTTAATACAATACAATGGCATCTACTTTATAAAAACATGAATAAATCATGAATAATCAAATATTGCTTCTTAAATAATAAATGTTATTTAATAACCTATATGTGTGCTGTGAATCTCCATGTAGATACCCTTCAACTAAACTGTTGTTTATTACTGCCAAATTTATTACCCCATTGGAGATTTAAAAAAATCTTGAAAAAGTCAAAATTAAAGATATTGCAAGAAAACTTGTGTCTTTCTATATTCTTCAGCTGCTCTCTTGTAGCAGTCATATTGATCAGTCTCAAAAATGTGTCTTCAGACCCTGAGCAAGCATTTTAAAACAAGGATCTAGAGTTGATCTTAAGACTTTAAGAATTGAAATTGAATCATTTAAATGAAAAACAATAATCAATGAGAAAACTGATATTTTTACCCAGGTCTAGTTAGGACGTCAACTAAATAACAAGTAATGAAACAGACAACAGATTTTGGTGACAAATGTTTGAAGTATTGTCCTTGAATGGCAAACTGGAGTTGCAGCCATGTAAACAGAGGCTCCTATAATTAGTTTTTAGGCACTTACACATTGTCATTACTCTAACATCAACTGAGCTGGGGTAAAATTCAAATTTATGTACTCTTCATGTTCTTTGTTATTAACAGATGAAAATTTAGACTAAAGTCCTCCAGTCAAACTCACATTCAACTTTCTTGTTTGCAGTACTGTATATTATTTCAACAACAAAATATAATCATCATAAATGCATCCCGCTTATTCACCAGAAAATAAATACCGAGGGTTTGGTACAGAGTAAATATTATAAATATTATACATGTGTTTGATGAAACAAATAATCCTTTGATCGCTACATGTAAGTAAATACATTTACTTAGTAATAGTCTTACTTTAACTGTAGATTTAATGATTTCTTTACAGATTTGTTAAATCGATATTTTGTCTCATATGAAGAATCTTTAGCCATTGAAAACTTCTTTGACAAACCTTGGAGTGAAAAACAGGATTTGGCTCTGTTCATTGATATTACTGCGGTCTTAAACTTTTCAAATATCAAGTTTCTACAGTAATTTCTGTCCAATTAAGATACATGTGAATAGGTTTTCAGTTGTTAAAACCTCTGGTACCAATGATTGACATAAAAGTACAGCTTCTGAACTGTTCAGTGTAAAATTCCCCTGGTAACCATTAACCTAGTTTTCTGTGAAAGACTCAAAACTGTACCTTTCATCTGTGTATATAAATTAAAAAAATAACTTCTTTCATAGTAGCTAACACGCATCTATTCCTTAAATCATGGTTAGCTTTAGTACATACTCAACTGTAATTTAAAAACTGATAAAAAAGGAAAACTTTTGAAATGAACAGTTTATTATCACCTGTTAAATTCGAAGAGCAGTTTAGTGAAAATCAAACATAAATTGGCCAAAAAATAAATAAAGTATGTATTTCTTTGAAAGCAAAACATTTCTCAAAAAATAATACATATACAGGTATTACTCACATAATAAGCACCTCTGGCACACAAAGCATTATATCACTGAGTCTCATAAATGTCCACACTTTTTGCAAATAAGTAACAACACCACTAACCTTCCAAAAAGCCCCTAAAAAGTCTTCTAGATGTCTGTAACTCTCTAAATAAAAGCCATCCATGAGAACTAGCATGGAAAGTTGATATCATCTCTGACTCTTTCTCTCTCCCTCACTCCTTCCATTACACTCTTGACATTCTTCTCTTTCTTTTGCCAGTGAGCCTTCAAGCAATTTAATCTCCCAACTAAAACTCATTCCAGTTCAGTCATTGCATAGATTTAAACCTTCCTCCCTATGTAACTTACAAGTCACGCTCCATAATCAATTCTGGAATGAAATGAGTCTTCTCTGGCAACAACTGACACCAGGATAGAACTCTCTTAGCAGACCTGTCCACTGCAGCCATTAAAGGGACAAGCCTCTCAGACAATGTAAAGCCGGCCAGTTTTTCATAAGGCTAAATGCTACAGCAAAGATTCCTCACAGTCAGGAATCAAGTGGTGCTGTGAAATGAGCTGGAAGAGTACAACTGGCCTCCCTCCAATCTTCTCAGATTTCATGCTCAGACAGACAACATTGTTCCAAACTCTTCAGGTGTGGAAGTGTTCTGACCCCTTGTCAATTGACATCGTCATCACTCTCTCTCATACTTATCAGTCACATTTCACCTGAATGGTGTACTGTACCTTGGATGTTCCCCTCTGTAATATATACATACATACTCTAATTGCCACAACGGACTTTACTTTCTCAGATTTTCTAATCTGCCTGCCCTATGCCACTTACACCCTTAATAAGTTCTTGCAAACTTGAAGATCCTTTACACTAATTTTAAGTAGAGCATTAAGATTGGAATAAATGAAAATAATGAATATTTTTCCCCTTCAATAAATGTAAAGTATAATAGCAAAACCATTAATAGATAAACTTTAACAATGATAACTGTAAACATAAACTACAAATATACAGACAGATCCATTCACTGAATTGTTTCATTAATGGCAGTCCTGGCCTTTTTCTAATAACATCATCTTATTTCCAGCTGTAACCAACCTTAGAGCCACATGCATAGTAAATGTCTTCACCCACTCCCATTTACATGTTAAACTACAACCCTGCACTTCTTCCTTTTCATCCATGATTTAAAGTTAGAGGGGCGCACCAAGACTTATTTTGTAAACATTGTTCTGGTGGGCTTTCTAATGGTTTCACCACTCTATCTGTACAGAATCAGGCTCAGTACTAAAATCATGTCC
This sequence comes from Polypterus bichir lapradei, assembly GCA_026402145.1. Taxonomy (NCBI): domain Eukaryota; kingdom Metazoa; phylum Chordata; class Cladistia; order Polypteriformes; family Polypteridae; genus Polypterus; species Polypterus bichir. The sequence continues at coordinate 7,229 of JANRMT010050095.1, read as the reverse complement.
TGCATTATATTGTATTAAGTTGTGTGCCACGGGAATGCATGTCGATATCATAAGGCACTATGTTGTGTGATAGACGGCTGGGGACATTGCCCCACCAGGAGGCCTAGTGAAGCAGAGGACTGGGAGAGGCCAGCCCTCCAGGATTGCATGGGAACCACGTAGCTGGGAAGCTCAACCTTGTGGGGACCCGTGGCCACTGACAGGGGGCGCCTGGATGGTTCAGAAGCCATGGTATGCAGCATTTCAGCCACACCAAGAAGTGCTGCCGGACCAAGAGGCAGGTACACCTGGAGAGCTTCTGGGTGCCCATGCAGAACTTCTGCCACACCAGGAAGTGTTGTAGAAAGGTCATCAGGGAGCACCTGAAGCTCATCCAGGTGCATTATAAAAGGGGTCGCCTCACTCCACTCAGGGAGCCAGAGTCAGGAGGCAGAGGAAAGAGCTTACGAGTGGAGGAGTGAGGGCGGCAGTAAAGAGAAAAGAACAGAAAAGAAAGGAAAAGAGAAAGGAAGGACTGAGCATTGTGAGTTTGAGCACTGTGTGGTGCTGTAAAGCAAAGAAGAAAATAAACATGTGTGTGTTTTAGACTTCCGGCTATATCGTGTCCATCTGTGTCCGGGCATCTTTCACAGTTGATTGCATTAAAATTCAAAGTAATAAAATATTAATCGCACAAAGCATACAATTATTCAACTTAAAATTATATATCAAGCACTTCTGTCTCGCTTAAAACTGTCCAAAATGTTTTCTGGGCAAGATCCAATCTGTGAACGCTACAATCAAGTCCCAGCCTCACTGGGTCACATGTTTTGGGCCTGCACCAAATTAACATCATTTTGGACAAAAAGTTTTAAGTGCCTTTCAGACAGCCTTGGTGTCACAATCCCTCCTAACCCAATGGTGAAAGTGTAACCAATTTAAACTATTAGATCAACTGACACGTTCTGACCATGGGTTTCACAGTTAGTGGTCCAAATCTGTGTAATTACTACCGATCACTGTAAACAGAAAGAGCTACTGAAAATAATAAATGAATGGATACTACTTAAAAGCCAGAGGAGAAAACCTGCCAGTCTGTTTTGAATGTGAAGACATAGATAAGACACACAAACACACCTAGGGAAAAAAGTTTCACAAAGAATCAGAAATAAAGCCAAATTAGTATTTTCCAAATGAAGCACAACAGGGCTTTGGAGAAAACAGCTTTATAGGTCAGTAACAGAGCTTTAAAGATGACTCAACTTTAGACAGTACAGCAGTGTGTGTGCCAGCTGAAGGAAACTGTGGTCAGAGTGTTTGACTTAAGTGAAGACGCTGGGAAGCAGCATTTGGAAGTTATTTTAAAATGCAAAAAAAAACTATTTTGAAATTAAGAAATTTCACATAAATATGAATTGTATGAATTTAATTCAAAAGCATGGCAAAATTATTTAGTACCACCACATTTGTAAATGCTATTTACATTACAAAGCAGATCAAAAAACGGATAGAACAATTTACATTTTGATACAAGTCTTTTTACATAATAAAATGTAATAGATTAACCAAAAATGTGTTTGGCATAGTAGTACAGTGAGGAGCATTGTTACTTCATAGCTCCAAAAGGTTGGGTTTGAATTCCTAGACCAGTAGCAATCTGTATGAGACTTCAATGTTCTTGCAGTGGCTCAGTGCATCTGTTCCAGTGTTTCTCCCACATCCTGAAAATGTGCATGTTAGATTTAATGGTGACATTAAATTTTCTACATATGAGTGGTTGCTGGTGTATGTTTGTGTGAGCCATTCAACTAACTTTTGCCTGGTTAGGGACAGTTTCTGTTTGGCACCTTGATTCTATAGGTATAAATTCAGGCACTCCACAACCATGACTTAAAAATTCAAAAATGCACAAACTGAAGAAAAATTATCACTGTTTTCAAATACCTAATGTACTTATGCTTGATATGCTCAAAGAAGTGAGGAAAAAAAAAACAGTGCAATCCCATTTCAACAACCACCTGCTCACAACTCACAAGCTCGATCCCACCTCCACATGCCTTTCTCTTTAACCTCTGGATTCTGTCTCTTTTCTTCCTGTTTGATGTCTATCCCTAGTTATCCTGTCTTTGCTGCTCAGGCTCTTTTATGCAAATGTGGGAGTATGTGCCCTGATTGAGATCCCCAGAGCGTTAATAAGGAAACCAGCAGGGTTGACCGCATCTGCACATGAATGTGTGATCAACCAATTTCCTCATCAACACCCTGAAGCCACTCGGACATGCTACCATGTGCCCCTACAACCCCCTAAAACTCAAGTGCACTTTCTACTAAAACTGTGACACATTGTTACAGACCTTAAAAAAAGCTTTACCACGGGAAAGAGAGATGGGAATATCAGAAAGAAACTGAGTTTTGTCAAACCAGTTATTACTTGACTGCCTGCTTTTAGCCCACAGCGTTCAACTGGAGTACTGTGCTACAAAGTATGAAGTTTGGTCCCTGTGACAGGTCGTAAAAGGGTTAAATTACTTATTAGTTTTAATGCACTTTCGGACAGCTTAACCATCATTGAAAAGTATTTGCATGCGAGTATGTGTTAATTACAGTGGATGCGGAGTGGTAGTTAACGCATGTCAGCTGAGGTTAAGCAGTTATATATTGAAGGGTATGTGCAGAAAAAGCACAAACAAACCTTACCAGAGAGAGCAGGACAGGCAGTATCTGCTCTGCTGATTATTTGTCCAGGGAACACCACCTATGACTTTTGGTGAGTTCCATAAAGCTGTAGTATTTGAGTCTGCTGATTTACTGTCAGAGACCAGACAAGAATTGTGGAGACTCACTGAAGGAAGGAGAAACTCCAGATGTGGCAAATCCAGAACACTGCAGCAATGGAGCAGTGGTAATTAAAGGAAGGGAAGTTGCCAAGATATTCTGGCTGCACAGAAGTTTTCTCAGACTTTCTGGTGTTCTGGCACTAGGAAAGACAAACCTTATGGATTAATATTATTAGGGTTTTTAATAATGATTGGACTCCTAAGGGGACAAGAAGATTTGACAGGCACAATTTTAAACATGTATTTATGGAATGGACTGTGGGACTTCAATCTTCATTGATGCTCAAAATAAACACTGTTCATGTTTCTACACTGTAAAGTCTTATCTACTTCCTCACTGCTACTTCTGTATCTCGTTCATGAACTGCAACATGTCCCATCAGGTGGAGGTGCCCATGATATCACAGTCCCATACATCCAAATCTGTAATGCACCAGCTGTGTATGTGTTTTGTTATTGTTAAGAACTGCTACAAAAAAGCGAAAGACTGCATTTACAGTGTTTTGATCAATCATAAGCAAATTTTGCCTAGGCTGCTAATGTGCTGTTACAAAGAGACTGTACAGGCCATGTCCCATATTGACTACTGTTTTATTTCCATATAAGAGAAGAGAATCCTATTTGTGTGAAGGGCTGTGTTTTCAAGTGTCACATTCGTTTGAAGCCAGCACTTTTCACCTACTTTTAAACAACTATGCACAAATCATAACATTTCATGATTTACAGATGCACTACAAGCAACACACACACACATACATATATATATATACACACACACATACATATATATACACACACACATACATATATATACATATATATATATATATATATATATACTGTATATATATATATATATATACACTCAGCAAAAAAAGAAACGTCCCTTTTTCAGGACTGTGTATTTCAACAATAATGTTTTAAAAATCCAAATAACTTTACAGATGTTCATTGTAAATTGTTTAAACAATGTTTTCCATGCATGTTCAATTAACCATAATCAATTAATTAACATGCACCTGTGGAATGATCGTTAAGACCTTAACAGCTTACAGAAAGTAGGCATTTAAGGTCACAGTTCTAAAAACGCAGGACACTAAAGAGACTTGTGTACCGACTGTGAAAAACACCCAAAGAAAGATGGCCAGGGTCCCTGCTCATCTGCGTGAACGTGCATTAGGCATGCGGACTGCTGATGTGGCTAGGGCAATAAATTGCCATGTCCACACTGTGAGACGCCTAAGACAGCGCAACAGGGAGACAGGAAGGACAGCTGATCATCCTCGCAGTGGAAGACCACGTGTAACAACACCTGCACAGGATCGGTACATCCAAATATCACACCTGCGTGACAGGTACAGGATGGCCACAACAACTGCCTGAGTCACACCAGGAACACACAATCCCTCCATCAGTGCTCAGACTGTCCGCAATAGGCTGAGAGAGGCTGGACTGAGGGCTTGCAGGCCTGTTGTAAGGCAGGTCCTTACCAGACATCACCAGCAACAACGCCACCTATGGGCACAAACCCACCTTCGCTGGACCAGACAGGAGTGGCAAAAAGTGCGTGAGTTTCTACGTGACAGCAATGTCAGTGTTCTGCCATGGCCAGCGAAGAGCCCAGATCTCAATCCCATTGAGCACGTCTGGGACCTGTTGGATCGCAGGGTGAGGGCTAGGGCCATTCCCCCCAGAAATGTCCAGGAACTTGCAGGTGCCTTGGTGGAAGAGTGGGGTAACATCTCACAGCAAGAACTGACAAATCTGGTCCAGTCCATGAGGAGGAGATGCTCTGCAGTACTTCAAGCAGCTGGTGGCCACACCAGATACTGACTGGTACTTTTGATTTTGAGCCTCCCTTCATTCAGGGACACATTGTGAAACATTTTTAGTTTATGTCTTATGGTGTTGACTCTTTTAGTGTTCATACAAATATTTACACATTAAGTCTACTGAAAGTAAAAACAGTTGAAAGTCAG
>JANRMT010050094.1:0-14859 GCA_026402145.1 Polypterus bichir lapradei | reverse complement strand
TAGCTTAGCAGACCCTGCTGCACATTGCATTCAGCACTTTAGTAATTTTAATCCTGTAACTGAGCAGGAAGTCTTAACTTTAATTACTAAAATGAAGCCCTCTACTTGTTCCCTAGATCCAGTGCCAACAAAACTAGTAAGAAGTGCAATGGATGTTCTTGCAGCACCTATTCTAACCGTTATCAATAGTTCATTACTGCATGGCACAGTACCTGATGCACTAAAAGTGTCAGTCATTAAACCTTTACTTAAAAAGTCAGACCTAGACCCACACATACTAAATAATTATAGGCCTATTTCAAATTTACCATTTCTCTCTAAAATACTAGAAAAAGTAGTCGCCAGTCAGCTTCAGTCACACCTTACGCATTACAATTTATTTGAGAAATTCCAGTCTGGTTTTCGCACTGGTCATAGTACAGAAACTGCACTAACACGGGTTGTAAATGACATTCTGATATCCTCTGATGAGGGAAACTCCACTGTAATTATGTTATTAGACTTAAGTGCAGCATTTGACACCATTGACCATTCTATTTTACTGCACAGGCTAGAAAATGATGTTGGTCTTACAGGCCCCGTGCTCGCTTGGTTCAGTTCTTATTTATCAAATCAATTCCAATATGTACAGAAATGTGCTGACAGTACTCCATCATTATACACAGAAGTTCAATATGGTGTCCCACAGGGCTCAGTACTGGGACCTTTACTGTTTTCACTTTACATGCTTCCACTGGGATCTCTCATTAGGAAACATAATGTTAATTTTCACTCGTATGCAGATGACACCCAGTTATACCTTTCATTTAAATCAAATTAAGTTTCTCCGATGTTGTCTTTAATTAGTTGTGTTAGTGAATTAAAGGAGTGGATGAATGAGAACTACTTGTCTTTAAATACAGATAAAACAGAGATGTTAATTGTTGGAGGGAATGACGCTGATCACAGCAATATTTTGTCGTCATTTAACTCAGTTGGAATCCCAATTAATTTTACTGAATCAGCCCGCAATCTAAGAGTTATCTTTGATTCTAGCATGTCATTTAAAGCACATATTACAAAGTTGTCCAAAACATGTTTCTTCCATCTTAAAAATGTTAGGAAATTAAGGCACTTTCTAAATAAACAGGATTGTGAGAAATTAATTCATGCATTTATCTCTAGTAGGATTGACTACTGCAATGTGGTGTTCACTGGCTGTTCAAACTGTTCTTTATACAGCCTCCAGTTAATCCAAAATGCAGCTGCAAGAATTATTACAAGAACAAGAAAATATGAACACATAACTCCAGTTCTTAAATCCTTACACTGGCTCCCGGTTAAGTTTAGGGCAGATTTCAAAATCCTCCTTTTAACATATAAAGCATTAAATGGCCAAGGTCCGGCTTACTTGTCTGAACTTATCATGACTTACAAACCTGAGCGCACATTAAGATCTCAAGATGCCGGTCTGCTTATGATTCCAAGGATTAATAAAATAACAGTGGGAGGTCGAGCTTTTAGTTACAGGGCCCCTAAACTGTGGAATGGTCTTCCTGCTTCTATAAGAGATGCCCCTTCGGTCCCAGCCTTTAAATCCCGGCTGAAGACTCACTACTTCAGTTTAGCATATCCTGACTAGAGCTGCTGATTAACTGTACATACTGCATCTCTGTTGTTAGTCATTAGCACTAAAACATAAGTAACATAATAATTATAATTAAATACTAACCCTTACCTATTCTGTTTCTGTTCTCGGTACTCAAATGTGGCAATTGGTGCCACGGCCCAGCTGACAAGTTGTTTACCTGCCTATGGTAAAGTCATCCCTGGTGGAGGATCACAGGAATCATGGGAAAGAGGGGCCCTTTCATCGGATTGGCTAGCCGAGCAATGTTTCAGCCGTGGAATGGCCAAATGGGGAGGCAGCTTGACGGATGAGGTCTCCAGCGCTCTAAAAAATATCAAAATCTTATTATGTGATATCATCTACTGTTAAATTCTGCTCTGTACTTCTAAAATTTGTATTATTATGCTGTATTAAGGATTTGTTCTGTTCTGTATACTTGTATTGAACCCCTTCTTTTGACACCCACTGCATGCCCAACCTACCTGGAAAGGGGTCTCTCTTTGAACTGCCTTTCCCGAGGTTTCTTCCATTTTTCCCTACAAGGTTTTTTTGGGAGTTTTTCCTTGTCTTCTTAGAGAGTCAAGGCTGGGGGGCTGTCAAGAGGCAGGGCCTGTTAAAGCCCATTATGGCACTTCCTGTGTGATTTTGGGCTATACAAAAATAAACTGTATTGTATTGTATTGTAAGATAATGTCAGACCTGTTCAGATCATACTACAAATTTATATTTAAGTCAACTTTTGGATAGAGCAGATCCAGCTTTTAGTGTCTACAAAAGGAACATATTTGGCATAATGTCATTTTTGTTGTGAATGTCTTCTTTTTATAATTCTGTACTCCTTATTGGCGGCATATTTCTAAATTACTATTGGTTTTAGTGTTTAATTATGATGTTAAGTTCAATTCAGATGTAAGGTTTCTATTTTATTTTCATCTTCATGCTGTTAAAATTTGTTTTCTTCTTTTCTCCAACACCTTTATTTTGTGTGGGTGCTGCCATTTTATGTTTTATGTTTGGTATGAACAGTGGATGATTGGATGAAAATTTCTAGGAGTGAATGAGGGAGTGTGTCTATTAATGGGTGTGAGATGCTTGTGTTTGGTAGCTTAGGGTGGCTGTCCTGACCGGCCTGGCCCAAATAGTATTTGCTTTGGTCTTCTCACATGAGATGAAACCTAAATCAAATCTTTTTGCTGACTCTTGCTAATCTAATTAGGTTAATCAAGGAATTTACAGGCTAAATTAAGTGTGCTGATGGTTATTGTATGATTGGCAAGGAAAGCCTGAGTTAAAGTACAAATAGGATGCCAAAAGTAATGAGTATATTGGAATTATCAAGAAAAACCAAACAATTTTGAAATTGAGGTGTCATAACTAGCAGTTGTATCTGTTTTTTCACTGTTTTTTCAGTTTATTGTTCATTGTTCTGTGTAAAAAGATGGTTGAATAGGATGTGTCACTTCCACATCATGTAGTTTCTGAATTTCTTTTGAAGGATGACATTCATGCACATTTACATTTTCTTTGTGCATCTTAAGATGCCTGCAGTGGCACCATCAGTGTCGGATGATGGGTAAAGCTCTTTAAAGATGACATTACTAATCAACCTCCTAGGCATCACTTATGAGCTACTACTTCTGAGAGAAAGTAAGGGAAAAGTGAATGAGCTTATCAGAGTGAAACAATCAGAGAAATGTCACTGGATAGCAGGAACAAAATAAAAATGAAAAACCTTGCCTAAATTTTCATAAAAGAGGGTTAGAGCACCCCGTGAGTACCTTAGACTCAATTCTCAAAAGTGTCAGAAAGTGTACTGGGGAGGTGACTCCATTTTCATGTGGGGAAAAACCATTATATGGTGCTTTGATGGTGTTATGCAGAATGTCAGTGGACCAGACAACACAAAAGGGTGTGTTTATTCCAATTAAAATAAAGATAAAGAAGGTAATACACAACAGGAAAGAACAAAGCTCATCTATTCTAATAAAAGGCAAAGCCCTCACTGACTGACTCACTCACTCACTCACTCACTCACTCACTCACTCATCACTAATTCTCCAACTTCCCGTGTAGGTAGAAGGCTGAAATTTGGCAGGCTCATTCCTTACAGCTTCCTTACAAAAGTTGGTCAGGTTTCATTTCGAAATTCTACGCGTAATGGTCATAACTGGAAGGTATTTTTCTCCATTTACTGTAATGGAGTTGAGCTTGAAAGCCGTGGGGGCGGAGTTTCGTGTGACATCATCACGCCGCCCACGTAATCACGTGAACTGACTGTCAACGCACTATGTAGAAAACCAGGAAGAGCTCCAAAATGCGCTGAAGAAAACATGCATTATATAATTGAGAAGGCAGAGAAACAATAAGAAGCGAGCGAGTGACATATACTACCATATTCATCAGTGCAGCTACTTCGGAAACAAAGCAAGGTATAAACCTAAACTTTAAATTAAGTTAATAGACAGGCTGCCGCTGGCGTTTTTCATGCCCACGGGTAATGTGGGATACAAGTTTAATGAGAGGACGCAGGATATAAACGAGAGTTTTGATCACTTTGTAACTAAGTTAAAATTGCAGGTGAAGGGGTGTGCTTATGCAAATTCCGAGAGACTGTGTTTGTGGGGGATTGACAGTTAAGGCGGGTGGAGGAGTCACGTCATCATATCCCCTCCCATTTACCTCATTTCGCTCTGAGCTGAGCTCCGCGGCTAACGCTGTCTTCTGAAGCAACTTCGTCACACTGCCACCTAAAGTCAAAACTTAAATATATAAAGTCAGCGTCGGAATATATAAACTCAGCGCTGGAATATATAAAGTCAAATCTTGAATATATAAAGTCAGCGTCGGAATATATTGTCACGCTTGAGTCACAGATTTGCACAGAGACACAGGAGGTCGTAGAAACAAGAAGGATTTTTATTCAAACACTGCAAACACATGAGCTTAAACGTGCTCCATGACAAGTCAGAGATGACAGTTCCGCTAGGAGCAGAGAGAGAGAGCGATAAAAGCAAGCAAACAATCAATTTTCAACTGACAGGCGCTGCACAAGGCTTTTAAGTTAGCGGAGTATTGCGCGAGGTTTGCATTACGTGTTATAGCATGTCGAGGATGCCAGGGGCCACGACCCAGCCGGGACGCCTTGGAGGACCGAAAGTGGGCGTGTGCCCATCTGGGATCACGTGGGGGCCGCCTTCCTGGTTGCTTTGTGGGCCACGGGTTCAGGGCGTGGAAGCCCCACCCTGTAGGGGCCCGTGGTCACCGTCAGGAGGCGCCCCAATGCCTTGGGGACCCTGGACCTCAGCACTTCTGCCACACCAGGAAGTGCTGGGGGGAACAGAAGCAGGGACACCCGGAGAGCTTCCGGGAGAACAGCCGGCACTTCCGCCACACTGGGGCGTGTCAGCGGGAGATTGCCGGGGAGCACCTGGAGCTCATCCGGGTGCGGATAAAAGGGGCCGCCTCCCTTCATTCAGGGCAAGAGTCGGGAGCGGAGAGGACTGAGCTGGAGAAGGCAAGGAGGCGGCCTGAAGAGAGTGAGAGAAAGGCATTGTGTGGTCAGGACTTTGGGGGTTTTGTGGTGCACTTGTGTTGACGTTATTGTTGTAAATAAATGTGTTATGGGTGACATAAACGTGTCTGCCTGTCTGTATCCGGGTCAACCTCCAAAAGCGCAAGTGAGAAAGTAAGGAGCAATGTGAGGGTAGTCTGTGTTTCAGGGGTTGTGGTTTTCCCAGAGGCGTCTGTATCTTCTTGGGGTGCGATCAGCCCTCCAGCTCACACCCTCCCCCTCAGCTTTATTCACATTTCCGTGAATCAAGCGACTCTCTGTACCAGGTTCATTTATTCTTGATAATACGTCTGTGTTGACGTGTTCAGAACCTGGTCGATGTTTTACTGTGAAACGGTAAAAGTTGTAAGCCCAGAAACCATCTCATGAGGCGAGAGTTTGTATCTTTCTGTCGGTATGACCATTGAAGTGGAGCATGATCAGTTACCAAAGTGAAGTTTCGCCCCCACACGTAATAGCGAAGCCCTCCAGCTCACAATATAAAGTAAGCGCTGGAATATATAAATTCAAAACTTCAATATATAAAGTCATCGTCGGAATATACAAAGTCAGTGCTGCAATATCCATCCATTTCCCAACCCGTTGAATCCGACCACAGGGTCACGGGGGTCTGCTGGAGCCAATCCCAGCCAACACTGGGTGCAAGGCAGGAACCAATCCTGGGCAGGGCAAATGCATCATTTTCAAAACATTAACCGAACAGTGTTTTTTTAATTTATTTTTCTGAATACGTTTTTGTTAACTTACTTCAGTTCAGAGTCGTTTCAATCAATATATTTTGACTTTGAGTTTATATATTCAGGAATGAGTTTATATACTCCGATGTTGACTATATATAATCAGGAATGACTTTATAAATTCCGACGCTGACTTTATATATTCAGGTTTTCACTTTATATATTCCAGCGCTGACTTTATATATTCTGACGTTGACTTTATATATTCAAGTTTTGAATTTATATACTCAGCAAAAAAAGAAACGTCCTCTGACTTTCAACTGTTTTTACTTTCAGTAGACTTAATGTGTAAATATTTGTATGAACACTAAAAGAGTCAACACCATAAGACATAAACTAAAAATGTTTCACAATGTGCCCCTGAACGAAGGGAGGCTCAAAATCAAAAGTACCAGTCAGTATCTGGTGTGGCCACCAGCTGCTTGAAGTACTGCAGTGCATCTCCTCCTCATGGACTGGACCAGATTTGTCAGTTCTTGCTGTGAGATGTTACCCCACTCTTCCACCAAGGCACCTGCAAGTTCCTGGACATTTCTGGGGGGAATGGCCCTAGCCCTCACCCTGCGATCCAACAGGTCCCAGATGTGCTCAATGGGATTGAGATCTGAGCTCTTCGCTGGCCATGGCAGAACACTGACATTGCTGTCATGCAGAAACTCACACACTTTTTGCCACTCCTGTCTGGTCCAGCGAAGGTGGATTTGTGCCCATAGGCGGCGTTGTTGCTGGTGATGTCTGGTAAGGACCTGCCTTACAACAGGCCTGCAAGCCCTCAGTCCAGCCTCTCTCAGCCTATTATGGACAGTCTGAGCACTGATGGAGGGATTGTGTGTTCCTGGTGTGACTCGGGCAGTTGTTGTGGCCATCCTGTACCTGTCACGCAGGTGTGATATTCGGATGTACCAATCCTGTGCAGGTGTTGTTACACGTGGTCTTCTACTGCGAGGATGATCAGCTGTCCTTCCTGTCTCCCTGTAGCGCTGTCTTAGGCGTCTCACAGTGCGGACATGGCAAATTATTGCCCTAGCCACATCAGCAGTCCTCATGCCTCCCTGCAGCATGCCTAATGCACGTTCACGCAGATGAGCAGGGACCCTGGGCATCTTTCTTTGGGTGTTTTTCACAGTCGGTAGACAAGTCTCTTTAGTGTCCTGCGTTTTTAGAACTGTGACCTTAAATGCCTACTTTCTGTAAGCTGTTAAGGTCTTAACGACCATTCCACAGGTGCATGTTAATTAATTGATTATGGTTAATTGAACATGCATGGAAAACATTGTTTAAACAATTTACAATGAAGATCTGTAAAGTTGGGGTAAAGTTTGACTCAGTTGGAATGTCAAAGGATGGACGTCCAGAGAAGGGAACTGCATCACCTGAACTAGAGTTTAGTAGAGCCTGTTCCACCTGTTCTTCGATAATTTCAAAAATAGTTTCATCTATATCGGAGTCTAAAAGGGCCGCAAACATTGTAATTTCTTCCGATAAATCTTCAATTCTCTCTCTGAAATACGTAATATCTTCGGCAGAATCCATTTCATCGGCAGTAGTAAGCATTTTTCTAATTAATTCTTGTGCTATCGATTCACCAATCAGTAACTAGAGGGCGTGTTAGAGCCCACCCTCTCAACTTTGACGAGTGAAAGTGACAGTTTTATTTCAAGTCGTATTTCATGACGGTTTGCAGGAATGTTACGGACAAAATGAAATAAATAAATAAGCAACAAAAAACATGTTTCGTGACACACTTATTTATTTATGCTCTCATTTCATTTATTTATTAAGGCTTCATTTCATGATACATTTATTTATTTATGCTTACATTTCACAGTACTTTTATTTATTTGCGCATTTATTTATTTATTTAATTTTGTCCGAAATAGTCCTCCATGGGGGGGGGGGGGGATCGTGAACGCGACTGAGAGAATGGAACTGAATTAAAAAAAAAAAGCTAACCTTTACAATTATCATGCATTTACACTGGCTCTTACAGACTGACTGAAATCAAATTATGTTTTTATTCTAAAATAGTTAAAAATAAATAAATAACCTTCGCCGTTCTGCCTGCCTGAACTCCCTGTCTATCTATATAGTAATAACAGTAATTTTATTATTATATAGGAGCTTCCCTGTCTGCCTATCATATAGTGCCTTTCCTTCCTACCTATCTATATATCTATCCCCTTAGCTGTTTTTATATATCTATTATACAGTGCCTTCCCTGTTTATTTATATATCTAATGCCTTCTCTGCCTGTCTGATTGCATATAGCGCTGAACTTACTGCTCTGTACTATTTTGGCCTCTGCGTGTCCTGGAGTACAAAAGAAACACCACCATACAGCAACATGTGGGGACTGGCAAGATCAGGGAAAAAAACACGCGGTCATTGACTACAAACCGCAAGATGAATGAAAGAGATAATATATGTAAAAACATCATTGCACTAATGCAATATTATTCGAAAACGATCAGCGTCAGATCGGGTTTGAATATGCTCCCGATCTGACGCTGTTCGCTTTCAGATAATATTGTATGTGCTGTGTGTTGAAACTGTTGCACTGAATAAGCTGACTTCTTCTGTAAGAGCGTCAGCGTGTATTCAAACCCGATCTGACGTTGTTCGTTTTCAAATAATATTGCATGTACTGTACTATTTTAGAATAAAAACATAATTTGATTTCAGTCAGTCTGTAAGAGCCAGTGTAAATGCATGATAATTGTAAAGGTTAGCTTTTTTTTTTTAATTCAGTTCCATTTTCTCAGTTGCGTTCACGATCCCTCCCCCCCCCCCCCATCTGACAATGGTGTTTTCACATAAAGACGTGCTATAGCTCAAATGTGATTTATTTGGGGACGCGCTATAGCTCGAATGTTATTTATATAGGGAAGAAAGTACAGTGTCAGGTGCTCATTCAGTGTAATAGGAACCATAGCACAGAGAGGTGTGTACACTGCAACAAGTACACACGTCGTAAATGCTGGAAGGGTGTGAGGGAATTGTTAATATTTGAATGGGATGATTTTATATAGCACGGATCGGAAATCAGCAGTTCTTAGCATTGCCCCACGCAAGCTGTCGTATCAACTGCCTACTGTAACTTGCTTTTTTTTTTTCTTCACTTATAGTCTAGAATAAAAGTGCACTTGTTTTGTTATACTTGTAAACAACAGATGTTCCTGTGTTTGAGCGACCCGGGTATGCTCAAAAAAAATAGACGTGTAATACCACGAAAAGTGCACGCAGGCACAGCAGTTCGCAAAAGCATTGGTACGAGAATGCAGTCACAAGTACGCTGCAGAGCTATAGCGCGTCTTCATAATGGGGGGGAGGGGGGTTGGGTAGAGGTAGGGAAGGATCTTGAACACGACTGAGAGAATGAAAAGTGAATAAAAAAAAAAACTAACCTTTACAAGTATCATAAATTACACTGGCTGTTACACACTGAAATCAAATGTATGTTTTTATTTTAAAATAGTAAGAATAAGAGCAGTTTACTTTTCAAAAGAGAATCGTGCAGGATCGAACTCATAACCTTTTGGTTACAAGTCAGCAGCTGATACCATTACACTACCATGGCAGTTGAGATCCGTATGTGTCAATGTGGCATGTTAATGCGGCTTTTTTTCCTGCAGTTATATTTTTGAATAAAAGCATACTTGTTCTGTTATATTTGTACCTTTTGTGAAGCTGTTAATTTGATATTTGGACTTCAGGCTTCATACATTATATAGTTTATGCCTACATTTTGTCATTTACTACTACAATATGAAAAACGTTTCTGTTTTAAAAATGTGTTTACACGGATTACTGTAGAAACGGAACACACGTGAAATACGTGTATTCCAAATAATGATCTATTATTTCCACTCTAAAACTCCACTTCACTCCCAGATAATCAATCAAGGCATGAGCTGGGAGAAGTTTGTGCACTTCCTAAGTCGATGGGGGGATGGAATAGCCGGCTACTTGCAACTTTTCTTTATCAACACATTTAGATTAACAAAAGACACTGGCAGAGAGGTGAGAACGGTTTTAAGAAGCGATTTAAGGTGGGACGGATCTAAGAGTTTTTTCGTAGGCTCTGGTAATTCTAGTGTTAATGGACTATTCACGGTAAGTGGTGACTTTATTTATTTATTTATTTTTATAAAATTTGTTTGGGGTAGTTTACAGATTATTTCCCAGTTTAGTTTCTTATTGGCCGTTTTGAAAATCACTGGCAGCACCAGCAGCGGTCAGATATAACTTTAGATAACTTAATGGTCTGTTTACCAAGTCTGGAGTTAACATTACAGCTTACTGTCAGTGTCACAAACTCACAATGTCACTCCACTTTTAATCAAAAAGACGCTTTGCAGCAAAATATAATTTATCAGTATATTAAATGGAACTAGGTAAAATACACCGTAATGTAAAATACTGTACATAGCCTGCATTTGTATTCCGTACCTACAATGATCGGTATAGATAGATTACAGACGTACCGTGTCTTTAAGGATTGTTAACCCAGATAGCACACACACGTCGCGGAGACGTCTATGCGACGTCATCTTTTTCATCTGGCAGATGTCTGGCAGAGGGCGTTTGTCTTTAAGGATTATTAAGGATGTCTTAAAAAATATTTTACTAACTAGTTTTCTTGACATTTCCACTTTATTCTCGACATTTACGTTGAGATTAAAGTCGACATTTCCACTTTATTCTAATAGTTTATTTTGTCAGTAGAATGTCGCAAACTAAACTTCATCTTAAAATGAATGTTTAATTTACTAGATTTTCTCAAACCCCGTCATTAATTAATGTAGCACATTAAATGCTTTATATTAAGTGTTCCTCGACCCAGTTGTTAATCTCTATGCGCTTCTTAAACTGACTTCCTCTTGCACTGAGAGGCGCAGACAGCGATCGCCGCATATTGACTTCATGATAATCCTGCTCTAAGAAAATTCAGAATACTAAGGGAAATACTTGATATCTTCTTCACGATGAAATGCATTAAAGCATGTATTAAACATGGGTGGCGGGGGGCACGGTGGCGTGGCTATAGAGCTGCTCCCTTGCATTAAGGGGTCCCCAGTTGTATGTTCAGTGTAGTGAACTTTATGGCAGGTGTGACGAGGCTCCAAAAAACTGGATACATTAATGGGTATCGCACAGGTTTAACTTAAATATTGTGTAAATATTGGGCTCGTGATGTGGTGGTCGGAGACACGAACGCAGAATTCATTGGATGTTCTTCTGAGCGGGCTTTCTTTATTGCATGCGTGCTGTCTCTATCTGACGTACTAAACCTCCAGTTCCTATCCTTGCTTTTTCTTTCTGCACATAACCAATCACCACACGATAAACGTCTTTGTGAAATTAAAACAAGTTATAAACTTAGACCTCAGTGTTTTAAGAACTTTAAATTATTAAAGCATGCGCGCTTAGTATTCTGAATGTTCATAGAGCAGGAATATCATGAAGTCAATGTGCGACGATCGCTGTCTGCTGTCTGTGTGCAAGAGGAAGTCAGTTTAAGAAGCGCATAGAGTTTAAAAACTAGGTCGGGGAACACTTAATAAAAAGCATTTAATGTGCTACATTAACTTATGACGGGGGTTTGAGAAAATCTAGTAAATTAAACATTCATTTTAAGATGAAGTTTAGTTTGCGACATTCTACTGACAAAATAAACTACTAGAATAAAGTGGAAATGTCGACTTTAATCTCGACATAAATGGCGAGAATAAAGTGGAAATGTCGAGAATAAAGTCAACATGTCGACTTTAATCTCGACGTAAATGGCGAGAATAAAGTGGAAATGTCGAGAATAAAGTGAAAATGTCGAGAATAAAGTCAACATGTCGACTTTAATCTCGACATTTTGATTTTTTTTTCTTCACTGTGTCCGTATTTTTTTTTTCACCGTGGCCCTAATACGCTTCCATATCATCATGGGTTGTGTATTGAGTGATTTAACAAATCTGTTTTATTAATCGGTTTGTTGTTGTTTTTTTTACCACGTCATCTATTTATGAAACTACAGTATGTTGACAATACAAGAACTGCCTGTACAGTATATTAAAGATACGGTATAGGGCTTCCTGGACACTGCAGATAACTGAAGCAGTCAATGCTCCATCTGGCGGGATTATACAGCATTGCAACCATCTTTTTAGAGAGCGCATGGGGGCGTTTATGGGGCGGAGCATCATTAACTGCGTCATCGCGGGGGATCACATTCCGTGCACGGATCGTGCATGGTCCTGTCATGGACCTGTCATGCTCCAGGCGGCTGTTTGACGTGGCTCCCACTGTATACTAATGTGCCACAAACAGGAAGTTAATATCACCAACCATTCCCATTTTATTAAGGTGTATCCATATAAATGGCCCACCCTTTATATTTCACTTTTATTGAATTTAGTAAAAGCTTGTAACATTCCATACAATCAAGTCAAACATAACAAAACTAAATTCAGTTTAACCCCCACCCATGAGAAAGAGAGGAAGGCCAACAGTCCGAGTAAATCTTTTGAGAGTAGTAAAGAGAGAAAACAGTCTTTCTCCCCATCTAAATGCTTATTCTAAAATATTATTCATTAGATCCTGCCATGTTTTATAAAGTTTTGAACAAATCCTCTAAGACAGGGGTGCCCAATGCGTCGATCACGATCGACCGGTAGATCGGAATGGTAGTGCAGGTAGATCGCGTTGCATTAAAAAAAAAATTTTTATATTTATATATATTTTTCATATATCCTCCCTATGGCATTTGCCACTTGATTGACATACAGGGTGGCCAGTCTGAGATCTCTTTTCTTCTAAAACACTGGTCTTCCCGCACGCATGATCAAACGTGCGAGCTACTGCAAAACTCCGGCTATCTAAGTGATCTAGTTAGCCTTCCAATTTATATTGACTAAAGAAGGGATTTAAAAAAAAATAATGTTGTTTATAGGCTAGATGTGGAATTGGAAGAGGAATTTTTTCTCTCACAATGTCATAATCAAAGTGCATTTGTCTGATCTGTCAATCTATCATTACTATTCCAAAGAAGGAAAATGTGGAAAGGCATTTTTGAACTGTTCATAAAAACTACGAAACTGACTTCCTTTTGACAAAGTGATCTGAGAAAGAAAAGGAGAGGGAACTAAAATCACAGTTAAGACGCAATGGAAGGCGAGTGCGCAACTTGACAACATACGCTACAGAGCAGATTGAAAATTGTCTGTCTGGAAAAAAAATAACGATTCAAGTGTTGCCCAATGTAGTGGAGTAAGGGCTCATTTATACTTCACGCTCAGAACGCGTACGCGCCCGCATCATGGCTGCCACGCGTCCCCAGCGTTCATTTCATGCGTCCTCTGAGCAGGTCCTCAGAAATTAACGCGACGCGTGCGCGAGTTGCAGTACCAGCAAAAAGTCGGGGGGCGCAGTGTGCTAAAAGTCGGAATGTGACGTCAGAGTCTCTGTTTACTATCTACATGTGACAGAAAGCCTCTATGCAGATCCTACGGGGATCGATGTGCGTGCTTTGCTGTTTGGTGAATGGTTTGATGTGGTGAAGCACAATGCTTACATAGAGATGCATTCGTGGTGATTTTATATTCAAGCGTCGCATATTCCCGATTGTAATGACACGATGCATTTTAAAAGTCTCATATAACATCTTTGTGCCGTCTTTTTTTTTTTTTTTTTCTTTTGCAACTTAACAACAGCAACATAATGTATATCGGTGTATTTGAGCCACTGAGAAAAAAATAAAGGACACGGTGAAAACGTGTATTTTGTGATTAAAGTGGAAATTTCAGCTTTAATCTCAAATTGCCCACTTTAACCTCGTAGTTTACTTTATCATTAAAGCAGACGGTTGTAAACGTCATCCCAGTTTTTAATCGCTGCGAGCTTCTTGGACCTGACAGCTGCGGCAAGCAGCAATATATCACCACACAGAAAAATTAAATGTATGATATTTCAACTCTCTGCACATTTAGAATCTTTAGATTTGTACTTGATAGCACTTTCATGATTAAATGCATTAAAGTGTGTATGTTACATTTTACATATAATTTTGTTTAAATAATGAATACTGTTAATAATTACACACATGGGGGTGACACGGCGGCGGAGCGATAGCACTGCTGTCTTGCAGGGAGTTATGTTGCTGGTATATCCTGCTTGTATTCCACACTGTGCTCCGGTTTCCTTCCAAAGATATGCAGATTTGGGGATTTGGTGCCGCTAAAATGACGCTAGTGTATGCGAGTGCTTGTATTCACCTTGCGATTAGCGGAGACCTTGTCCAGGGATTGTTTCTCAGTTGTGCCCAATGCCTGCTGGAATGGGCACATCCCTGGATTTATGGATTTAATCAATAAACATCCTTTTCAGAGATATTTGCGGTAAGGTGTTATCGGAATTTAATAGGTGTTTTAGGCAATTCACAACACAGAGAAGCCGAACATGTTCTCACCGTGATAATATCTTGCACTGCCACCTGGTGGAATCCTCCAGATTTACGTAAAGTACGCGCGCAAGTATAAACACTACAACGCTTGCGTAGCAGGAGCGTCCTCTGCAGCATGCGTCGCGTCGCGTGAAGTATAACTCCGGCCTAAGAGTAGTGTTTCTTCTTCACAAATGTACTAAAGTAAAAGTAAAAAGTATGGTGCAGTAAAACTACTCTTAGCAGTACAATTTTTTTTTAAAAGTTACTCAAGTAAATGTAAAGGAGTAAATGTAACTTGTTACTACCCACCTCTGATACTCAGTATATATATATATACAGTGGGATGCAAAAGTTTGGGCAACCTTGTTAATAGTCATTATTTTCCTGTATAAATCGTTGGTTGTTACGATAAAAAATGTCAGTTAAATATATCATATAGGAGACACACACAGTGATATTTGAGAAGTGAAATGAAGTTTATTGGATTTACAGAAAGTGTGCAATAATT
>JANRMT010050090.1:0-10294 GCA_026402145.1 Polypterus bichir lapradei | reverse complement strand
CCACTTACTCCAAAGAACCCCTTGAACCATTTTCCCAAATCAAAACATTTTGGCGTAGTCGGCAGGATCCTGGGGAATCTGGTAAATATTGAATTATTAAAGTGGGGCAAAAAGAAATCAGAGATGTTCAAGAAAAAAGATAAAAACCCTGGCACGGCTCCTTTACCTCTCCCCGGCTGGGAGGAAACGGTATGGGAAGACTGCGCCAGAGAATTGAGATGTGGGGGGGGATTAGCACAATATTGGCAATGTTTGGATCCCCCAACACCAGTGAATGTACTAGCCACGCTTAAGAAATGTCAAGTGTCTGCAAAGGAACCTACAACGGGCTTGCAGACGCGGGGGTGGGTTTTGCTAACTGCGGTCAAAAATCTGGACAGTTTGGTAGACGAAAAAGAAAGGGAGATTAAGAAGATGCAAAGGGACTTGGCGGGTGCGTTAGGGCGGGCCTCAATGGCTGAATCCCAGGTAGCTGTATTATTGCCGCGGGTACAGCGGGCCGAGGGGATGGCGGAGAAGGCAGCCTTATGCATAGCCAAGGTGAATGTGAAAAAGAGGTGTACGGTAGAGTCAACTGTTGCAGCTGTGTTTTCTCCGCTAAAACCGGAGGCAGCAGCAGCCGCAACGTTAATAGCAACGGCTGTAGAGAGTGAAGAATCGCAGGCCGTTATGCTTTCCTCGAGGAGGACGGAGTCAGGCGCAGCAGTTGAGCTAGTCAAAAACGCAGAGAAGCCGTCTCTGCATAAAGTGGAGGCAAAGGCGGCTAAAATAGAAAACATTCACTTGTCTACTGGTCAGACAGATTGTGTATGGTTAATGATTATCATAAAGAATTTAGATGAGGAGGCAAGAGAGATAAATACCTGGCTAAAAACTCGCGAGCAGCTAGCAGTACACGTAGCAATGTATAAAGAGAATGCCATACCGATTAAGCAACGATCGCTCAGTGTTAAAGTGTGTGCTTTGATTTCGGGGTCTTTTGATCCTGAGAAACAGGAGATAAATGCAGGAGAACTTAGTTTGTCTCAGATCGCTGCACTCTCATATCTGCTTGCTGATAAGAGAGCCGCTTTTGTTGAAAGGCAAGGACACACAGCTCTTACGCTGCACACCGGAGCGCAGTTTATAGCAGAATAGATTGCAGCTGAGACAGGAGGCAGTCACTCAAGTATGCTGGTTGGTGTGCAGGAAAAAACAGGCAGAGGTGTTTTATGATAGCGAGGCGAGCGGCTTGCAGCAACAGAGATCAGCGGGGGAGGAGCAGTTTTCAGGTCTCAGTGAGGGATGGAAAGAAAACCCCTGAGGCCAGCGTTTTAAAGATTGTCCCCTGCAACTGAGATAAGCAGAGTGATAGTGTAGACCTGCAGAAACTGACCGTTGTTTTAAGAAAAAAGCACGTTTTTAATTTTGATTTACATTTAACACTTTAGTAGCATTGATCCTGGTAACTTTAAAGGAGAACAGCTGTTACAGGCTATAGGACAGTAATATTATTTGGGTGATTTTATGTATGTTATATAGTGTATTAAGGGGATCCCTATGTGTGTATGTTAAATAAGTTTCAGTGTGCTTAAAAGTATGTGTAGGAATGTGAATGTGGATGTTGGAATTAAAGGAGCTCTTGATTCTAAGTTAAAGATGTGGGCGGGTGGTGTAGAAAGGTCTCCAGATTGGGCATGTTGTATGGGCGCCCCTTTGATTTGGGTGCTGGCCGGACTCTGATATAAGGGAGGATTTTGGTTGAGATGGGTGGATTCCAATTGAAGGAGACATTCTTTAAAATGGCAAGTGGAGCTGGGGGAGAGCGGTGGCTTCGGGTCCAGGTGGTGTTCCATGCTGGAATATGCTGAAAAGGGGAGGGAGTGAGGGAGGTTTACTGGGAGAGGGCAGGCTGTGCTCTTTGGAGTCAACGTTATGAAGGGCGTTTAATGGAACGAATGGAGGATGGCAGTGAAGGAGTGTGCGGGATCGGCTGTCTTTGACGGAGAGTTGTGGGGGGGAAGAATCGGTGCATGTGGCTGAGGTGGATTTGGAGTGTTTTCTTAGTTTGAGATTCTGGGAAAAATTTACCTGATAAAGAAGTGTATTCTTCATTCTAAATATGGGTAGGAATGTGCAAATTTCTTAGAGGGCCTTATAGTAAATAAATAAATGCACATTTTGTATTATAGGGCATTCTGATATATTGATTTCTTTCCTCATTTCCTTTAAATAATTAGTAATAAAAAGAAAGAAGAAAAAAATATTGCTTGGGATACATGTATAGAAACCTTAAGCTTTTTATAAGGGGTTAGAGATGAAGTCCAAGATTATTTTTTGCTGCTAAATAGTGGGAAGGGATAAAATATTTTACTTCACTGACCTTGTTAATCTTAGATATGGTCCAAATATACTCAAATGTGAACACCTTGTGTAAAAAGAAAAATGTTTTTAGGATAAGTATGTTTAATTTAGTTTAAATTTTACATTTTGAAACCAGTTTAAATTTTGGAACAATTTTTTAATTATTATGGAACAAATGCAGATAATTTGAATATTATGTCAATGTTATTGGGACCAATTTTTGTAATGATCTATTATTGAGTACATTTCCCTTTGTAATACATTGATTGACTTTATTTTAATAATGACTTGGGACATGTTTTTTTAATTGAGTGGAAATTGCAACCGCAGCCAAACTGGAAACAGCTATAAAGGAGGACTTGAACATCGTGCTTATCAATTTAAACTTTTACTCTGACTGTTTAAAGACAAATTGATTTAGACAAGCACAGACTGGATTGAAATGACCGTTTGTTTTACTGTTAGTAATATTTTTAATAGGGGTACCCCCAACAAAACAGATCTGACATCTTATGACATATTATTTTTTGGATCCATAAGTAGCTACCAATGAAGAATTAATATGCTGACTATTTAAATGAGCGTTTTTAAGTCTTTACATCTGCAGGTGAAAGCTGTTTTTTCCTAGTGCATCGTAGATGACAGCATTTGAAGTTGAACCAGAGATTGGGGCTGTGATAAAGGTCTGCAGATAAACTAATTATCTGACGCCAAGGAGAACCCAGCCATACCAAAGAGGGAATCAAGTCATGAATCAGGCCATCGATCAGCTGACTACTGGACAACACACCTTGATTCCAGTTCCAGGCATCATGGATACCCGCTGCCAAGAGCTCAACTATGCTGGTGATGTTTGAGCCTAAAAGATCATCGTGGATTCCGAATCATAGATGACATCTGCCTGCTTTGGTCCAAGACTTCTAGACGTGGTCCTTTTTACCTGGGATATTGGACCCCAACACCTGCCTTAATCCTTATTAGAGAAGAAACTTTGTCACATTTTTACTCTGCAGGGCTCAATGTTCTTGCTGGAGCCTGCTTTGACTGTCCACTTGTTTGACAAATGGCAACATCTTTTAAATTAAAAATATTTGAACTGTAAAGTTATGAAAGGTATAAAAGGGAAAGCTAATTTTTTGTAAACAAAGCAGAATATAGGGATTCCTAAATAAATGTTTTGATATGCCTTCTGATATTTTGTATGAGATAATAAGTCACCTTTAAGGACCAATGATTTTGTTATTTGTAAAGTTATTCAGAATTGAGACTAATCTAACATAAGGGATCTATTAGAGATTGTTAAGTGATTGTCATTGCAGGGGCAATCCACTATTACTAGTTAGAGTCAGTTCAGTTTAGATATTCTAGGTTATTGATTGTAGTATTATAGCAAATAATGTAGAGCTTTACATTTAGGTACATTTAATTAATTGAAAAGAATAATAGTAAGCATATGGGATGACACACATAACTAGTATTTTGGGGATAAGGGACACATACTGTAGGTCAGGACATCCATAACTTCTAGAATAGGATAAAACAGTTTAGGCTAGCATGTTGATGGTGATACAGGTCAAATGATTAACATCATGACTTAATGAGTATATAGGTTATGGAAATCAGTGAAAATGAAGTAATAATTTGGCCCATAGGAGATGGAGTGTCTTATACATACAGTGGTGAGTGTGTGGTCTGTGAATTAAAAAGCCCAGATGAAGTCTGAAGATCTCTGAAGATATGAATCCTTAATAAGAAGCTTGGGTATAACCCTTGAAATTGAAATTGAAATGAATGTGACCTCAAAAATGACCCAGTGATTTGCATTTTGGAAGGTAGTGCTGACGTCTTCTGAAGGGAGGATTGACACCTACTGTCCACAAAATGGTTGCATTAATGCGATAAAGGTGGCTCAAGGTTGAGACCACAACTGGGTGTAT
Source organism: Polypterus bichir lapradei (assembly GCA_026402145.1). Taxonomy (NCBI): domain Eukaryota; kingdom Metazoa; phylum Chordata; class Cladistia; order Polypteriformes; family Polypteridae; genus Polypterus; species Polypterus bichir. The sequence goes on along the minus strand of JANRMT010050090.1, from coordinate 6,014 downwards.
ATTTGGGCAATTTTACGAATGAGTGTGTTAAGATGTGAGCATGGTGAGGTGTGTAAGGACTTTATCTCTGATTATCATTGTGCACAGCGGTGGCAACCTGAAACTGAGAACTTTTGAGTAATTTAAGATAAATATTCATGCCATCTGTATCACCACCAATATTATTTATAGGTCCGATTGTAGATGAACACAAAGAATTAGGTACATTAAATAGGTACTTCGCCATATTTAGGAATTGGGACATACATTATGTGTTTAGTATAAATCCATCTTAGAAAGGTAAAACCAATATAATTAGTATTAGCTTTATTTGAACCTGGGAATCATGGGGGTTCATGTTAGTGAAGCAGAAATTACTCTCTTAATGGTATTGTTATATATTTAAATGGTATTTTGTTGCTTATTACCAGTTTCCTAATTAGTTATTACTAGAGTTGCTGTCAAACAGGTGTGCATCCAATTTCTTGAACCATGGACATCTTCAGTTAAAGATTTTTATTCTTTTCTTGATGACAATGTGGATGATGAAATACCAAATCAGAAGAAACTCCTTGGGTGAAGTGCTAGTAACCGCTCCCCAGGGAGGTGACCCTCTACGGTGCGCAAAGTACCTGGGTTGAAGAAAAAATGTAATTTCACTGGAAAAATATTTCTCCAAGTGAAGAAAAAGCACTTATTATGGACAATTGTTTTATTATTATTATTGCTTTTGATGACTATATTCAACTGTTATGTATTTTGTGCTTTACGAAAAATTGCAGTCAGAACAAGAAGGGCAAGAGCGCTGGTTTTGCGCTGAGCGAAGGGCCGAATGTAATGAAAGGGTTTTTCTCTGCATTAGCAGAGGTAAAATAAAGTTTGCAGATGGGCGTTGGTCGCTTCAGTGCAAAAACCAGCTTCAAGAAGGAATGAACTGGGAAGATGGCCAAAGGGTTATGCTGACTTGTTTTTCACTTCGAGGGGCTTTACTGTACACAGCCCTTATTTTTGTGTGCCTTCTGGTACTAGGCGCCGTCTCCATCAGGACCAAGTGAAAAACAACACCGCGTCCCGTGGAAGGGGGTGTGTGCTGAAACTGATCACTTCTGCATACACTGCTTCCACGTAAGCCGCTTTTGAGCAAGGACACTCAATTAGTATATAAGGGAAGGTTCCGCCCTCAGTTTCTTTCGAGGCTCAACCGTGGGGAATGCACGCACCGCCCGGTCCTTGACAGGCACATGAGTTGATCCTCTGACGGGACTGACAAGCGGGCCTCCTCAGTCTACTGGTCTAGGATGATGGCTCTGGGTCTTTTGTTAATACTGTAAGCATAAGTTTGTGTCTTTTGATAATACTGTGTGTCTATATATATATATATATTTGTTTCTATAATCCATTGTTATTGCATTATACTATTCATATGTATCCATATGTTATAATTGAACAAGTAAATTTTATTGAAGTATCGGACCTCTTCTCTCTGATTTTTGCCCACTTACTCCAAAGAACCCCTTGAACCATTTTCCCAAATCAAAACAAGTCCCTATGCGCGATGTACGTCTGACCGAGAACAATGCACTGTACAGGGAGAGACTGAACACGAGCGGAAATCATTGGCGCATACTGGAAGGGAAACTGGCTTGTTTGTCACCTGACTGTGTGGTCATGAACAAATGCAAAAGTTTGGCTAACATTTTGGTCGTAACCCGATTTGTAAGTGTTCAGAGACGTTCGTGACCCAAGGTTCCACTGTACCTCGGACGTTAGACACAGAACGCCCTCGAAAGCGCACTCCACGTAATGACGCGAATATCGTAATGCCCTTTCCCAACGTCACTCACATCATGCCCTCTGCGAGACAGTATTGACGCACTCATTGCACAGTATGCTGCACTTGTACAAATTACAACAGTTTCTATTTGGACGAACATTAATAACTTCCAGTCTTACACTTAAGCTATCCAACCATTCTAAGCACTTTGCCGATATAAAGTAGTTTTTTTTTTTTTTTACTATTTTGAATGGTTGTTCATTACGTTTTCTCCTGAAGTGTTCCGTATTAGTAAAAGTAACAAATCTTATTACCATTTAGTGTTTCAAACAGAATGTACCTTATGAAACTCATACCTTGAGATTTTCAATCTATAAATGTATTTCATATTTCCACTAGCAAATTATAAATGTGAAACAATATTAAGCTTAATTCATTTTTAAAAGGTTTGCAAAAACAGCACTACATATAACATTGGTTCCAAAATTGACTGGGAAACATTTTAGGAAACTGTCAGTCATTTATTTATTGATTTGATCCATCAACGTTTTCATTACTAAAAGCTGTTTGTGTGAAATACTGGATGTCATCAAGTGAACGGCATGTGACAGCCAAGAAATTTTACATTTTTGAATAACTTTTGAATTTGAGACAAGCGTGATTGTTCTTAAACCTTTTTCTTGCAATGTTTAAGTAGACAGCAAAGACCCAACTTAGATCAACATAAAAACAAACTGCCTTTGAGTCGTTTTATTTTTTATTTTTGATAAATATCAAATTTTATTAACACTACTACTAATAATAATAAATAGTGGGTTGGCTGCAGTGTGCATTCAGCAGGGAAACATCCCGAGGTGATCTCATCATTAAACATAAAGTACTTATTGTCTTGTGCATACAGTAGAATCCAGAACAGCGATAATATAATAAAACACAAGAAATATACATAGAATACAATGTACAGTATAGATATATATTCAGTTATATTTCAGATATTTATACCTAGTCTTTTTCTTACAGTGTTTGTTATTATGACTGGCTCTTCAGTAACTCCACAACTAAACCACTTCCTCTGAAGCCCTACTGAGGGCCGCTGGTTCTTTACTATTTGCCAGAAGGCAGGAGCAAGAAAAACAGCCATGCAGAATGGCTGAGTGTGTAATAATCTTAGATACCCTGGACAGAAGGCAGCTGGGTGCCAGTAATATTTTGTGGCTTTCACCACCCTCTGCAGTGACCCAAGCACGTGTGCCCTACCAGGATGTGATGCCATCAGTGAAGATGGACTCCAAACGGCACCTGTGAGACATCTCAGGAAGGCATTGGTGAACTCGGCAATAAACAAACCATGCTGTTCCCTCCTCAATTCATCAGCAATTGTTACTGTACGAAATTTAAACAAGCTCACCATTTCCACAGCACCCCATAAAAACAAACCACAGCTTAATCCGTCCTCTATGACCTGCTCCTTAATTTTTGGCCATGAAAGGTCAGATTGTCCCGCGACCACTAAGTCAGCAGGTAGACTTCTTGTCTGCAAGCCATGTAATCATTGGTGGTGGCCAGGCCTATGACGGTGATGTCCGTAGCATTTTTAATGATGGAGCTGGTGTGGTGTCTGGACACACAGTTCACACACTGGGGGATTAGCACACTACCCCATAGTGTGTCTGGGTAGAGGGTGAGCATAGAGGATATGATGCTGGCAATCTCCAAAGCCAAGGTCTGCTCTCTATGAAGTCCAAAATCCAGTTCTGTTGGCACATCAGTGTTGAATGTTAAGCTATTGTCTATAGACATATCTCTGTAAGAGCAGTTTTTACATTACCCAGATGTGCCAAGATGGTATGGAGTATAAGACTTAACTGCTGTACCAGTATGCATCATGGCGATGGTGTAGTGGAGCAAAGTTATCTACTGTGTGTATATATATATATATATATATATATATATATATACACGCTCACACACACAAAAAAAGCGTACACATTAATAATCCTAATTTGTAACATGGCATTGTTTCATACAGTGGTTCTCAAATTCAGTCCCAGGGGCAGCAGATTTTTGTCCCAACTAATTTTTGCTTTTAATTCGACTCCCATCTTGAAGTTGCTAGCCAACAGTCTCGATCTTGAAAGTTAAAGTGATGTATCAAAACACAAAGCTTATTCTTACAACTACCACATAGGGGAGTGTAACCTGTGGGGGGCATTTTAGCACCTAAACCCTGGACACAACCACACACATACAAGTTCCAGGTTCAAATACATATAAATATAAGAATTGAAGCACACAATTCCAGTCAGGACATCCACCCGTGTCCTCCATCCACCATACGGGTCTTTTGAGTAAACAATGAACTACTGAACCAGGTCAGAGAGCCAGTCCATCCCCACCTTTCTTTACAGTGAAAATTTTGAAGGTTAACAAATTAAAACAAAACATAACCTAACTGGTAGAACAGCAGTAACTGATGGGAACGTTTTTTGTTTTACCCCGTATCTCATCAAGATATGAGAGCATATCCTTCATGCAGTCAAACGTAAATAACAAGGGCGTTCCATGTCTGACGTCATAGGTATTGCGGTTCTGCTGCTAGACTAGACCCCTTCTCGAGTGAGCTGCTGAACAAGCGCGTGCCCAAAGGACAGCACAGTTCGGAGCATGCGCGAAATCAAAAGGCGAAGCGTCGCGGAAAAGTGCACGAGCGTGAACAGAGCAGAAGCAATCCCGACTTAACGCGACTCCGCCAAGTCAGATGTATCATTACATTTCACAGGACACCGACCGGAAAATAAAGTAACGTAGCACCAGCTAAGAAGTGCGCGACCGGCGTCATATACAATAAACTCGATTTGCTGTGCCGCCGCCCCCTCCACGTAGCGCTCAAACCCCAACACTTAAAAGCGAACCAGGCAGCATCAGGCACCTCCTCAAAGTTAAAGCAGCTCAGCATGTCGCGATCTTCCTCACTACTGGCATTCCCACCCATACGCGATCCACACGTTCGCTTGATCTTATGTCCGTGAAGAAGTCGGAGCGCGAAGGTCTCATAACTAGTGATGGGCTTCTCTTTACTGACTTGTCGAGCTTTCGAGGTGCCGCTAGGAGGCGTGTTTGAAATGCGCCTGTCACGTGATATTGAGGCACGCTAACGTTATTACGTCATTGATATATACGCAGCCAACAGCCGATTTGCTCAGCCCCTCATCTGCTGAACGGCTCCAAGTAAAGCAATTGGCCCTGCTGCATCTGTAATGTGCGCTGATGCGAGTTTAAATCCCAACTGGGGCTCGCGTATGGTCTCTGCCCAAAGTTTTAAAAAATGACTTTTTAAAAATATGTATGTAGTACTTGTCTGTAAGTTTAGAAATACGTTTAGGAGACATCATGAACGATTCACATGGGGCACCTTATTCCATGGTGTAGAATCGTGTCCACCGAGAATCTGTAACAAATTAATAAGCATATTTTGCGTAAGGCAGCACGTATTATAACAATCCAGCGTCTATTCTACCCCATGTCGATCATATCAGAGAGGCTAAGAAACGCTTCACCAAAACCGACTTGTATAAGCGCACGACATTCCTCATTAAACGTTTTTACTATTCAGTGATTTCCAGATCTGTAGCTGATTTGTATTATCGATTTCCAAAAAGTAATGTGAGTAAAAGCGTGTCCTGCATAACTAATCACAACTGCCTTTAAAACAGAATCAGTGCAAACGACAGCGTCTTCTGCAATTTAGGGAAAGCCTCGGGATTTCTGCGTTAATGAGACAAAAATGTTGAAAAGAAACTTTGCGAATTCATCCAGAGGTGAACATAAAGATCACTCAAGTACTGACAAGAAGGAGCAGCTGGATAAGCACATCTGGAGCCAAACTTTCTAAAAAGCACCTGACTTTGTCAGCAACATCCTTTCCTTGTGAATTTATCTTTTCAAAGGGGGTGAATAAGTAGTCTTCCGAAGTGCAGCACAACAGAGTAAATCATTGACGTAAATAGAGTTATTGAAAGGCTAAGCTTTTGTCGTTTCTGTATTCTTAAACCATCTTCAGTCCCACAATCCCCCGCAGGCACTGACTCGTTTAACGTTCCCTGCTCCTCACCTGTCGTGTTACCCAAAGCATCAACACTGAGTTTCATTCAAGGCTTCACCGTCCTTCCTGTCATACACAAAATAAAACACACATTTCCTCTACATATGTGTTCAATAATAATAATAATAATAATAATAATAATAATAATAATAATAATAA
>JANRMT010050086.1:1116-11548 GCA_026402145.1 Polypterus bichir lapradei | reverse complement strand
TACATTGAGCACTACTGGAGTGGTTGCGGGTAAACTACATTTTAAAGACGGTATAACAGAAGAGGTAAGTAGTACTAACAGCAGCTAAAATGTATATGGATCATCTCTCGGTAGTAGATCCCTTTTGAAAGGCGCTACACGACGGCTGTGGTATAGAAATTACATTTTCTATGTGAAAGTCCAAATTTCTGCCTCTACTAATGTGCCTTACCAGCAATTAAAGAAAATTAGTTTTGTGTCCTCTGCAGTGTTAAGAGAGAAAGGCTTTGGTTTGGGATAAAAGGAAAAAAGGTGTAAAGAAAGGAAAGTTGCGTTTTTCTTTTATATAGTATAGAGAGATGTGTTCGCTGACGATATGAGCGCCTTTTGGGGACAGTCTGGTGGGTCTTGTGCAGACTGGTGAGACGTCCCAGCTATTAATCGGCTGTGATGGCACTGTCAGTCCTTCACTCCTGTGCGTGTCTTCATAAGAGCTGACGACCTCATAATCGTATACGTGCAAAATAAAGTGCGAAGCGCCTTAATATTATTTTGCCGCAGAAGCGCAGTCAGCGTGTGAAAGGCCGGCACAGCTATGCGCGCGCGCCGGCTGCTCGACTTTTGCTGGGCAGGAGACGCCAGTTTTTGCAGACACGTTCACATGATCAAAAGTCTCCGCGCTCTTTGGAGGTCATTCATATACAAAATACCCGCGCCTCGCAGCGGAGAAGTAATGGGTTAAAGAAGTAATGAAAAAGAAAAGGAAACATTTTAATAATAACATAACATGATTGTCATGAGTGTTGCTGTCATATATATGCCTGCCTAAATAAGTCACCCTCGCTTCGCTCTTACTTTTTTACCGTTCATTTAATCATGGCTAGTGGCGGAAAAATTATAAAATGGAAGGAGGATTACACTGAGTATGGCTTTACCAAAACAATTATTGATGGCGAATCGATTATTCATAAAGCTTGAATTGGTGATCTGTTTTTGTGTGTTAACCTCATATTTTTTCATACTTCTTCTCAAACCAAGGTGGTGCGAGGCTAAAATGAATTGGGATGCGCTGATCAATGTTATCGGTGTACCAGGAAATCATGCATTGACAAAAGTTCCCCTTTGATTGTAATGCAAAGTGTGATTAAATGCATTATTTTTTAACGCGTTATGGAGCACATGCATCAAAGCTTCTCAGCTGTGCTTGTGCTAAGAAAATTAAACATTTTAAAAATAACGTAACACGATTGTCAATGTAACCTTTTGTAAGTAGTGCCTGGAGGATTCAGTGTGGAGAAAGTCTAGAGACAGAGTGTGTATTAACTTGTGGATTTCTCTGTATTTGGTGGCAGTGTGACGAAGTTGCTTCGGAAGACGGCGTTAGCCGCGGAGCTCAGCTCAGAGCGAAATGAGGTAAATGGGAGGGGATATGATGACGTGACTCCCCCACCCGCCTTAACTGTCAATCCCCCACAAACACAGTCTCTCGGAATTTGCATAAGCACACCCCTTCACCTGCAATTTTAACTTAGTTACAAAGTGATCAAAACTCTCGTTTATATCCTGCGTCCTCTCATTAAACTTGTATCCCGCATTACCCGTGGGCACGAAAAGCACCAGCGGCAGCCTGTCTATTAAGTTAATTTAAAGTTTAGGTTTATACCTCGCTTTGTTTCCGAAGTAGCTGTACTGATGAATATGGTAGTATGTCACTCGCTCGCTTCTTAATGTTTCGCTCCCTTCTCAATTATATAATGCATGTTTTGTTCAGCGTATTTTGGAGCTCTTCCTGGTTTTCTACATAGTGCGTTGACAGTCAGTTCACGTGATTACGTGGGCGGCGTAATGATGTCACACGAAACTCCGCCCCCACGGCGGTCAAGCTCAACTCCATTACAGTAAATGGAGAAAAATACCTTCCAGTTATGACCATTACGCGTAGAATTTCGAAATGAAACCTGCCCAACTTTTGTAAGGAAGCTGTAAGGAATAAGCCTGCCAAATTTCAGCCTTCTACCTACACGGGAAGTTGGAGAATTAGTGATGAGTCAGTCAGTCAGTCAGTCAGTCAGTCAGTCAGTCAGTGAGTGAGTGAGGGCTTTGCCTTTTATTAGTATAGATCTCTATATGCACAAATGCAAGTTATATTTTCCACCTCATAATGTTTTCTCTTGCTCTTCTGAAACTTTTAATCCTTAGATGCGGTTAAGTGCATAAGGGGAAGAACAGGCATCCTGGCCAGGATGAAGGATGATTTTTTGTCCGGATGGGAAGCCATTTTGGTAGGATGGTGGGAGCTGAGACTTGATCCGGCATGGAGAGAAGGATGTTAAGTGGACTGGGCAAACATGAGTGCCAGGAACAGTTAATTTTCCCACACTGCAGATGGCAGTCCTCTAGGCTAAACCCAGTTTAGATGCCTGCAGGGCAACATGTGACTTTGAATCCATAAGTATAAGTCTGTTGGGATCTTTGGGTGCAGCAAGGGAGCGCTGCCTGCGGAGGACTACCCCGGTTTCCGATTGACCCAGAACTGCTTAAGCAGGCTTAAGCAGCCTCATCTTGAGGAATCAGAGTCAGGAAGCAGCAAGCAACAGTCAGCTGGAGGCGGAAGGCAGATGAGAATCTGTTGGTTTTGAGTATTTTGGGTGGTGTTTGTTTGAAAAGTGTTAATAACAAATAAAAACCTTTTATTTAAACCCAGAATTGTGTTGGGTAGCATTGTGCCTGTGACTTGAGGTTCAGTGGTGGCCCCTTGTGATTACAATGTACACGTTCTCTCAGACCATGCTTTATGATATCACATAAAGAGAACAGTAGACAAAGAATGAGCTATTATTGGGCAAGACTCCTAACCAATGAATAAAAAGAGGTGGGTCTTCAATTCAAAAGTTTATTCTCTTTTCAGCACATTCAATAGATGGTAATGAAATGATTTTCCATAAATTGTTTATTAAACAACAAATAACTGAATATCTGAAATGTGAATTACAAAACACAAATATTTTGAATTTTTCTTAACATAGTTTTAATAATGTTTGCAGTTCTTCAGTATTAGTCCCTTATTATGCATATTGCATCAGTAATTTTATTACTTTTTTTCTTCATAAGATTAATGTCATAACTACAAACAACATAGTAAGTAACAAAAAAAAAAATCATTTATCGGTGAAGTATTTCTTTGATAAATAATTTTTAATTGTAAAAAAAAAATCTTAAAATCATGAATATGCATAAAAATGTTTAAATAAAGTTATTGTTTAAATGAAAGTAATTAATATTTGTACTTACATGTAATTAAAAAGAAGAAATCCTTCAATTATCAATAAATATGTCTCATCTTTGATCTCCAAGACTGAAACTTTGTCTGTATTGCAAAGCAAACTGTCCATTTCACGGGAGTGTAAAAATGACTTTGGGTTCCTATGCCATGCATTGATCTGGCTCATCATATTCTTCATATCCAGCGCATCTATAACTATAAAATATTAAGTCACAGTAAAATAGATTGTTAACAAATTACTTTAGCTTTTCTAAAAGCAGATATTCAGAAACCTGTGCAATCCAAGAACCACAATCTTCTGTACCATTTGAAGCTAAGAGGAAGAATGTTTATAAATACACAGGACCTGAGGTTAAGTCCATAATGCCAGTTCAAAAACTTCCTATTGTGGAAATTTGCACCTGTTTTTGCACCAATCGCACAATGATGGGGGCTAGGCAAACATGTCATTGAGGTTAGTAAGTTCAGCTACCATCCTCAGCAATGGCTGACTTGGTCCACAACATTTCAAGTAGGTTCAGCAGTGAGATATGAAATCTCAGAGCCATCCTCCACTGTGTCTGCATTGTCGACTCACTTAACAACCCGATTGTGGTAATTTCTCTTCAACCACAATTACCAGCTATTCCTCTGTGCAGCCGCTGGCATTAAATTGATAGTCTGATGCAGGGTTTGGCCAGTGATCCTAAGGTTCTTATGGAACCTTACCGCAGATATTGCCACAAAGCACCATTTATGGTCTTTAGAGGAATCTTCTTCAGTCTTTCTTTTCTTTCTCAAACAAATAATTGGGTTGCACTGATTGTGCAAGAATATGTTCTTGAATTTGTGTTTAGAAACCTCCAGGGGTCTGATAAGTTGTGGTCAGTTATAAACTTTGTAATTATCTTTGCAGTGTTAGATGTCGTCCTCCCTTTGATAGAAGTCCTATCTAACAGTGGATTGAAAACACAATTAAAGTCCCCAGCTATTATAATTTTATGAGTGTTCACATTGGGAATGGATGCAAATAAATTTTGTATGAATTCCTTATCATCAACATTAGGTGCATAAACATTTATCAAAATCATTTTACAGTTAAATAAGTTGCCCATGACCATCACATATCTCCCTTTAGGATCCGATACTACATCTGATGCTACAAATGAGACTGTTCTATGTATAAGAATTCCCACACCTCTAGTTTTCTTTGTAGCTAGAAAGGAACATTTGGCCAGTCCAGTCCTTTTGCAGCTGGAACTGATCCTTGCTTAGTAAGTGGGTCTCCTGTAAAAATACTATTTTAGCATTTAAACCTGTTAGGTGAGAGAATACTTTCTTTCTCTTTAATTCATGATTCAGGCCTTTAACATTCCAGCTCACAAAGTTAACTGTCCCATCATGGAGACATTGATTCCGAATTTTTGATGTCATTTTATAGTCTTAACTGGAAGTGAGACAGTTTTAACCTTAATTTCCTATTTCCCCAAGAGTTATTGCCATGCAGCCTATTGTTACGTTGGTAGTTATAATTATAAGGATTAAAAGGATAGATTAGATATAGATATAGCCTGCAAACCGCCCCCCCCCTCCCATCCCCCTACCCTACACTCCCATTTTGCCTTCCCACATGAGGCTAGACCCCACTTCATGAAGTCCCGGTCTTCTGACATACCTAGAGACAGAGCACGTCAAAGCAAAACAAGCCCCCACACAGCGGTGTTTTAGGATTTAAAAGTACAGATATCTATTGCCAATATAGTCTAGATACTATATGCCTAAAATATACTCATTAACAAACTATATACTTAAAATATAATCTTCAGCAATCTTAAAGTATTAAGATAATAAACCTGGGGAATGGTTTTAGAAAGTGGTCCAGAACAAGCATAGTAAGTATTAATGCAACCAAGGCTATGATGTTAAACAGTCTCCTTTAGGGTAGTAGCGGGAAAAAAAAAAAAAAAAAAGGGTTAATTTCTTCCACACACACGTCTATAACTGTAATTAAAACATAAACAGATAGCGTCCGAGTAACGAAAAGGATGTATAATTATAATACCTGTATCCTTACAAATGGATCAGACAGCGGGTGATACCTCCTTGCCATGCAGTGGCAGGATGCGACTCACTATTCTGTTTCAAAATATTGTTGGGATCAGCTTTCTTAACTCCTTTTCTGCTTCTTCCTTGCTGGTGAAGATGTATTATTGGCCTTGAATTTCCACTTTCAGTTTGGCAGGATACAAGAGGCTATATTTGATATTGGCTTTCCGTAACCGCTGTTTAATGTTGTAGAAGGCTACACGTTCAGCAGCTGTTGCGGGAGAGAAATCAGGGAAAATACGAATGTGGTTATTTTCATATATAATCTCTTGGTTGTGTCTGAGGAGTGCCATCACCTCTAGCTTAAATAATAATCTCTTGAAGCGGATAATAAAAAAGACCTAGGTCTAAAGGTATTTGATCTGCGTATGCAATAAGCCGCTGCTATCTCAGAATCTGATTAAAAGTCCACTCCAATTATTTTAGAGAATAGTTCAGCTGTGAATTTCACTGGGTTTGGACTTCCACAATTCTCAGGTAGACCTTCGATTCTAATATTATTCCTTCTGCTTTCATCTTCCAGAGCAGTAAGTCTGTCTCCGAGTTTTTTGCATTTGAAATTGGCAGCTGTTGCTTTTTCTTCAGCGGTGGAAGCTAGATTTTTGGCTGTTTCAATCCAAGTCGTGAATGTTTGCTTGACATCCTTCAGCTGATCAGCAAGTGTGCTCAATTTAGACGTGGTTTCCTGAATGTGCTCTTCAATTTTACCCAGCATATCTTTAAAGGCAGCCTCAAAGCGAATATATACGCGTTCCTCTGAGTATTTATTATCCTGCAGCAGCTCCCGTCGCAGCTTCTCATTTGCCTTCTCGCTTTTCTTTATATCTTTCTTTATCTCTTGCTTGAGCTCAGCGATCATCACCTTCAGTTCAGACAGATCATTTCTGCTTTCGTGCACCATAGGTGAGGCAGTGGGCTCTATTACAGCCAGTGCTCTCGACTTGCATGGAATAAGTGAGAGCGCTGACTACAAGGCCTTTTCCAGTTTCAGATGATCTTCTCAACATGCAACATGCATTTAAATGTTAAATAAAAGATTTTTTAGGAGATTTTCAGCTGTAGTTTATTGTAATCAGAAGCTCACTCTCAGTTGGAGGACATTAACAAGAGCATTGTTGCTCTTTGCAATTCAAAATCATCACCCCTGCTTTAAGAACTGCATTCTACAGGCATTGGATTGGTTTAGAAATGTGACAATCAGTGAGTCGTCTAATTGATTACATCCACTTTTAAGCAAAATACACTTATGGTTGTCTCCAGACATCTGCATTATATACCTAGATTTGCGAGACTACATGTATACCAAATACATAGGACAGAACATGACATATCTTTTCTGCTTGAAATGTTACCTGAAAAGTGTTCTCATTGCCTAAAATACATGACCTGAGAATTCACTTATTTTCACAGATCAGCAAAAATATTCTACAGATTGGTACTAGTTGAGAAACAATGGCTTAAAAGGCACTTGAAAACAACACCCTTCACGATAACAGGATTCTTACAGAGAACATGGAGCTGAAGACACTGCACACTGTAAGTTCAAAGAGCACCCTGGAAGTGCACTATGCAAGTTATCCTGAACGCAGTGTATGAAGTTTTCTGCAGTGTAATGTCCATTTCTTCTCTTTGCCTCCTATTTTCAAAACAGTATTTTTAGCAGAGGATGTTCCAAGTGAATTAATTAAATGTGTTGCATAGTACTCTCTGCACAATAGGATGTTTTTGAAAAAGTGAAATGTTACAGATGAACATAATGATAATAATAATAAAGATAATACATTTTTATATACCACCATTTCCATGCTCAAAGTGCTTAACATCATGAATTTAAAATGAATGAATGGATTTAGGTGCCCTACTCATCACTATCCTTATAAAACACAAATAAATGTTTAAATGTCATAATAGCAATAACAAGCAATGGGAATTAAGAAAAAAGCTTGTGCAGCCATTGCACCTTCAGAGCAAACATCAAAGCTGTACTGAAGTCAGCAGTGTAAAAATGAACCGTTACTGAAAATTTTAAGTTATAAATATTTCAAAGTACTTAATTACATTTATAAAGTTTAAAATATGGTTGTAAACAACAATATATTTCTTTAACACATTTCATTTTTGTGTGGATATGATGTCTACAGTTTAAATTAGTTTTTAGGTTATTTGATTTTAATTGCAAAGTAAAAAAAAAGCTTCATTAATACAAACAATCATTTCTCCTTGTCTATATCTATCCTGTTCTCTCTTTCTTGTTTCTCATACTGACCCAAAACATTTACACACAAGACGTTACCATAAGCTGACAAAGTTCCTGCACTTTTCCCTCCCTGGGATTCATTTATTTTGATTATATTGTCTAGTCTATAATTTCTAGAGTTAAAATACATAACACATTTTCTGTCTATGAGCCTGTAGTAAGCAATCATTGACCAGACACTTGCTGACCACCCTTCCCACCACCACTAAACCTAAAATATTTGGTGACACACTTTAATATGCTTTGATTTTGAATTAAATTAAATACCCTACTCCTTTACCAAGGCTAACTCAGTGCTGACTATATACAGTAGTTAATGAAATGTTCTATTTCAATTAAATACAGTGTCAAATTAACATTAAAATAAAAAAGACCTTCCATTCAAAACAGACAAGTACAAGGAGCTATATCCAGGCAAAATGAATATATTGTAGTTTACAGCCATATTTTAAACTTTATAAATGTACAGTAACTAGCTGGTTTTATGGCTTCACCAGAGAAATTTTATAAGAAAGTGGGTATCAGATATAATACCTTCAGTTACTGGAGTGTAGAAATACTATGTAACTAAGTGGTTTTCTGTCTATAATATCTGTACGTTTATTTGCCAAGGGCTAATATTATTGGCTGGCAGTTTGTTATAGTGGTTAAGGCTTAGGACCTAAGACTTCAAATCCTGAGGTTACCGGTTCAAATGTTGCTACTGACACCATGTGAAATGTAATTTTCACCAAACTATGTATTGTCTTAATAAACATCTGACATACAATTTTTGATAACATAAATAATTTGTACTACACATGAAAGAAAACACCACAGTGAATTAGGATATTTGTGCTTCTTGGAATACAAAATGATTCTTCTGGGGTATTACTAAATGTCACCTCTACGTCTTATCCCATACAGTTTATTGATTGAACTAATGAGTAATCATGTACCCAAAAATTCTGCAGGACAGTTAATCATCTTTTCAATATATATAACAGTATCTTAATTAATATTCTTTTCTAATGCTAGTAATTTTTCCTAGACAAGTTTAGATTAGTACTAAATCTTTATTTATAATTCTTGTTCATTTATATAGGCGATTGATATTATTAATTCAAGGTAAGATATTTTAATGAAATCAAATAAAACAACATGAAAGTAAGAGCTGTACAATAAATATATTGGTTTTTGATAAGGCTTTCTTTTTCTATGACAAATGATTTTAAAAAAGTAAGAAAATAGAGTATAGGCTACACTAATTAAAATTACAGATCTTTCCAAACAGTATTTAACAAATAAAAGCATACTTTTCGTTATGTTTCATTACACCACTTGCCTGTCCTCTAACTTTTCTCTCAATAAATTAGCATGCCTGACCTTTAACATCTCTATCAAAAATAAATTCTGCTGTAGCTCATATAAAAAATTAAAAATCTGCAATTTTAAACTAATACTATTACAGAATGAAAACAGAATGGTTCACTTACCATCATACTGTTTAAATCCTCTGCTGTCAACTGCCACTAATGAATCATCCTGAAAACATAAAGAAACTGTAGGAAACACATACATGTAAGCAAATAATAATAAGTTTTTTGTTAAATCTGAAAACTGAAGATTTTGCCTAGTTGTTGCATCTTATACTGTATACTTGATAAACATCATGCCATAATTTTTAAAACACATTATTTATTTACTGAAACCTCTTCACTCCATACTAAAGTGCCTTTTATGAAATTAATACTACTCATTTGGCTCATTTTTTCCAGTTATTGGTAGCTTTGCCTCTTTGCTCTTGCTGACATCACATTCATCCATAATGTGGAAAATTAATCAAAGGGGAAACATAAAGACAAGCAGAAGACTGAAAAGAAAGGATTTCAGTAGTGATGCACAAGGTTTCTTTTACAGTCATGGAGATAACATTCACGAGTGTGTGCTAAGGGTAATATCAGACTTTCAAAAGCTAAATGAACTAGTTAATGAATGAAACAACATGCAGACATCATGTCTGTGTCTTTTTTAAAATATGATATGGACTCAGATGAACAAGGCAAAAAGAAAGAAACTGTGCATTATGCTGAGACTCAGTCGTGAATCCTAGAAATCTCTAAAGAGCAATTTGTGGTGTGGTGTTGCTGTTTCCTACGCCATGAAGTGTTACCAATGTTTACGGTGAAGCACATAAAATCAATAATTACTATGTCACTTTGATTTATGCTTGAATTACCTATGCCACTGATTCCAAGATTCAGTGCTAGACGATCCCTGTGGCTGTAAGTTTTTACTCCAGTCCATTTCACAATCACTGAAACATTACTTTTAACTGATCTCAGAGTGCTGTCCTTTATATTCTCATATTCAATGAAGTTCTGGAATACTTCTATTTCTACCAAAACTTAAAATGCTTAAGATTCTTTTGCCATTTTCTTTTTAATTTCCTTTTCTACAGACCTTGAGCCCTTAATTGTATACAAATGCTGACAGCAATGCTATAGGGGAGCAATTATTTCAGTGCCTTAGTCACCTGCCTGCTCATTTGTAAGAAATGTTTCTTAAGATTCAGACCCACGAAAAAAGGCAGTGAAGTAATTTCTCCCCTTTAGTATTCATTATTTTCTGCATTATATATTGCTCAATACCAACATTTTTATACAACTAGCAAAATACCCGCGCTTCGCAGCGGAGAAGTAGTGTGTTAAAGAAGCAATGAAAAAGAAAAGGAAACATTTTGAAAATAACGTAACATGATTGTCAATGTAATTGTTTTGTCACTGTTGTGAGTGATGAGTGTTGTTGTCATATATATATAAATATATATATATATTTACACACACACA
>JANRMT010050081.1:0-12615 GCA_026402145.1 Polypterus bichir lapradei | reverse complement strand
ATGCTCTCTCCCCTTGTCCTTCCAATGACAATTGCAATTGCAATGGCTGTGGCTTCAGTCTTATTCGATATTAATTAAATCTATAAGTTAAATGCAGTGAAAAACTTTGTTGTAAGAATTTAGGAGGTATGTTTGGAAATGTTTGTGTTGTGTTACACCAGGGTTTTTTCTCTGTTTTGTATTTATTCATTTTTTGTGGTATTGTTAATTTTGAATTGCTATTTTTGTTATTTTTACATGATTTCTGTTATGTTTGCTTACAATTGAATGGTTATGCAGTGTGTCTTCAAATGTGTGTCATTCTGTGTTTTCTATGGGTGGAACCTGGAGAGGCGGGGCCACCCCAACATCACGGCTGTTGGGGCCTCCCTCTGGCTATACATTGAGTCACAAAGAGGATCGGATCTCAGCAGTGGATCATAGAGTTATCGTGAGTATTGCATTTTTTTGGTTCTTTTTTGTTCTTTTTATTGTTTAATGGATTACATATTGGGATTCATTCAATTTTGAATTGCTGTTTTAGGCACCTGCTTTTTATCTTTTTCTGGTTTTACGTTTTGTCTTGATTATTTATTTTATACTTCATTTATAAAGATTTCTCATTGTCCTTTTGTTTTACAAAAAATATGTTACAGTCACCTTCATCCTTGCAGGGAATTTTTGATATTTTTGGGCTATTGTTGCATTGAGAAGATTTAAAGCCAGGTTACCATTTTAGGCCTGAGCATGTAGAAGCATGAAAGCAGCAGTCAGGGACTAGCTGACTTACAACGAGACTCTACTAGACAAGCCAGTGAAGGCTCTGGCATGCTTTTTGGCTCTTTTTAGAGGTCTCTTGCCTTTTCTCACCATATTTCAGAGTCCTGAATACAGTATAACAGTGTAGAGATGCAACTCAAATATTTATTGCCTGCACAATTCAGAAAGAATAACCATTTGGTAAGTTTGTATCTAACATCTATTTATTTTGTATATTAAATATAAGGTGAATGCTCTACACTACAGCAAAACTTAAACTATAAATTGGTGGTACACAGTATTTTGGTGTAACTTTTTTATGTTTCATTAAATAGCTTTATTAAATATTCAAAATTGGAGTGCTAATATTTTTGAAGCTAATATTTTTGAAACTACATATTCCATTCTCTATTTATTTTTGTGCAGTTTCCATTCATAACCTTGGAATATTGTACACATTATCAAATATAAGTAAAGCAAAATCTTTTAATAAAACAAAAACATGCCATCTCAAAATATAAAATATAATTTTTTTCAGTCTAGAAGCTGATTTGTCTGTTGTAGTCTCTTACAGTAAATATGGTACCAAGTTTAAATAATCTTTCCTAAGTCTATAAAATGTGGTGTACACCAAAACATCCCAATAGTCCTGTTACCTACTTTAATGCTTTTCTTGTGGGCAGTGATAAGTCTACTAGGGCTTTTTGTAAACCTGGGCAACAGGCTGAATGAGTGTTTAGCACTGCTGCTCTTTGAAGCTCTTATCCTGGATTCAAATCGTTGACCCAGTTTCTATTGGTTAACAGTCGGCACTTCCTCTCCAGTGTACGTGGATTGCTTTATTGAAGTTATTGTTACATTTGCTTTTATATGTTTTGTTTTGTGAATGTTAAACAACAACCATCTGAACAACACTGTTAAATTTAGCAGTACAATTATTGTTCTCAGCAGTTCTGTATCACTGAGTGGTATAATAAACGGGTTAAAAGCAGGTTAGTAAGAAGGTCATCCCTGTTCTGTCAGACAGTAGCCAAACTCTGCATCCAGATTTTCAAATTTTTACATCAGAATGTAACTTAGGAGAAACAGATTTAATCATTCTTTTACTCCCAGTGATGTACAGATTTTGAATTGTGGTGAGTATAGGAAACCTGATGAACTCTTATTACAGTGTAAAATTCAATATTCTACTCAGCAGGAATCCTAGGTGTATCCTCATGATAACAATGGCTATAATTATTGTCTCTTGTAATATTTTCTTTTGTTTGTTTCTAAATCCCTGCTTCAAACAAATTTCCCTTTGGTATAATAAACTCTGCCTAAATCCTAAAACCATGTACTTTCATTTTCCTTTCACATTCCATTGATATCTGTAATAGGCTAACTGGCTCCTTCTAAATGGCTCAGTGTGAGGGTGGCTGTGTGTGTGAGTAGGCTCTGTGGTGAACTTCTGCCCTCATGATGGTTGTTCTTGTCTTGTAGGTAATGTTGCTGGGGCAGGCTCTGACTCCCCACAACCCTGAAGCGGATTAATCAGGACTGAAAAAGTTATATGTGGCTTGACATTAATTTGCATGTGCGTAAGTAGACACCTGAATATCATTCTTACATGCAGGGCCAGATTAAGATCCCCACATGTCCTTGGGTGACTTATCTCCTTAACAGAGAGTTGATCATATTTTCAAAATACAGTGCATGGACACCAGGGGCCTCATGTATAAACGGTGCATACACACAGAAATGTTGCATACGAACGTTTCCATGTTCAGATCGCGATGTATAAAACCTAAACTTGGCGTAAAGCCATGCACATTTCCATGGTACCTCAGACCCTGTTGTACGCAAGTTCTCTGCTCAGTTTTGCAGACTGGCAGCACCCAGCGTCAAAGCAATGCTACTGTTCCTGTGTGGTTTATCTTTCTTTTTCAGATCCTCATTCCTGACGCGTCTTTATAAATACACTGAAATCAATCGCATATTGTTTATTAGTTTAATGCATCTGATTGTAATTAACCTGTAACAATATAATGGTCCACAGAATGGTCAAACTGTTCTAAATACCAGAGCTGCTTTAGCGTTGTTACTCTCACTGCACCTTCTTCTTCTTCTTTCAGCTGCTCCCGTTAGGGTTTGCCACAGCGGATCATCTCTTTCCATAATACTCTCACTGCACCACTCGAAGCAGCTGATCGGAAAGAGAATTATCGGTATACAGCATCAAGCAGACGCTGCCTCAGCCATGCTTTCTATTTGAACTGCTTCTCACTCGGCAAACACTTCAAAACCTTTACTGTACGGACCTCACGGTTCAGAAACAGTTTCATCCCAAGAGCTCTAAACGCAATCAATCACTCCATCAACTGTAGAACTGTTTGTACTTATAAGTACAATTACCTCACTGTAAACTTGCGATAGTTATAATATTGCACAACCTTAGCCACTTTACAAAGCGCGTATTTACATATGATGACAATATCATTTTTAAGATGAAATGCAGCAAAATATATTTATTATATTATACAGATAAAACTTTGACTTTATTTAAATAATCTATATCTATACTAATAAAAAGCAAAGCCCTCACTGTGACTGACTGACTGACTGACTCACTCACTCAATCATCACTAATTATCCAACTTCCCGTGTAGGTAGAAGGCTGAAATTTGGCAAGCTCATTCCTTACAGCTTACTTACAAACGTTAAGCAGGTTTCATTTCGAAATTCTACTCGTCATAACTGGAACCTACTTACGTACATATATACGGCCATAGCCTGCAGCTCGGTCGCCATGTGAGGCGGAGTTGCGTCCCCCATCATCACGCCTCCCACGTAATTGAGTGCCTGCCCATATAAGGCCGTCTGTCAGCAGCAATCCAATAGACACGCTGCTGCTAAATATTCGCGGGTGAAGGACTGTGCTTATGCAAACGAAGATGAGATGGTCAGGGAAAGACTAGTGTTTGGCACAAACTCAACGAAAGTGCGAGAGAAACTTTTAA
Organism: Polypterus bichir lapradei; assembly: GCA_026402145.1. Taxonomy (NCBI): domain Eukaryota; kingdom Metazoa; phylum Chordata; class Cladistia; order Polypteriformes; family Polypteridae; genus Polypterus; species Polypterus bichir. The sequence continues at coordinate 8,878 of JANRMT010050081.1, read as the reverse complement.
GTGCTGGGTCTTAGCTAACATTAAATAAAGCCGTGGACATCGCAAGATTGCACGAGATAGCACAAGCACAGCTGAGAACCTTCGATGCATGTACTCCGAGCAGCTCATGTGAACTGACTGTGAATGCAGTACGCAGACAAAAGGCAAGAGCTCCAAAGAGCGCTGAACAAAAAACGCATTACACAATTGAGACGGCAGCAAAAGAATATGAAGCGAGTGACGCATAGAAGCATATTCATAAGTGCAGCTACTGTGGAAAGAAAGCACATGGTGGAAAAAGTCAATGTCCATCTAAAGGAAGACAGTTTAAAAAATGTGGTAAATTGAATCACTTCGCTATAGTTTGCAGGACTGGGAAAGGTAAACCCATGCATGCAGTGTGTGATGTCTCAGATAAAGAGGAAGACAAGCTGTTTATTGATGCAGTAAGAGAGGAACAACCCTCTGAAGCTAAACAAGCCTTTGAGGACATATCAATAGGAAAGCACGGTGTAAAACCTAAGTTTAAATTAAGTTCATAGACACGCTGCCGCTGCCGTATGTCATACCTACGACGAATACGATATTCGCGAGATACAAGTTTAATGAGAAGATGCAGGGTATAAACGAGACTTTTGATCACTTTCTAATGGAGTTAAAATTGCTGGTGAAGGACTGTGCTTATGCAAACGAATAGGAAAGCAAGGTATAAAGCTTAAGTTTAAATTAAGTTCATAGACACGCTGCCGCTGGCGTTTGTCATGCCTAAGACAAATACGATATTCGCGAGGTACAAGTTTAATGAGAGGACGCAGGGTATAAACGAGACTTTCGATCACTTTGTAACGGAGTTAAAATTGCTGGTGAAGGACTGTGCTTATACAAACGAAGATGAGATGGTCAGGGATAGAGTAGTGTTTGGCACAAACTCAGTAAAAGTGCGAGAGAAACTTTTAAGTGCCGGGTCTGAGCTAACATTAAATTAAGCCATGGACATCGCAAGATCGCACGAGATAGCACAAGCACAGCTGAGAACCTTCCATGCATGTAATCCGAGCGGCTCACGTGAACTGACTGTGAGCGCAGAACACAGACAACAAGCAAGAGCTCCAAAGAGCCCTGAACAAAAAATGCATTACACAATTGAGACGGCAGCAACAGAATATGAAGCGAATGACGCATACATGCATATTGATAAGTTCACCTACTGTGGAAACAAAACACACGGTGGAAAAAGTCAATGTCCAGCTAAAGGAAGACAGTGTAAAAAATGTGGTAAATTGAACCACTTCGCTAAAGTTTGAAGGACTGGGAAAGGTAAACCCGTGCATGCAGTGTGTGATGTCTCAGATAAAGACGAAGACGAGCTGTTTTTTTGATGCATTAAGAATGGAACAACCCTCTGAAGCTGAACAAGCCTTTGTAGACATATCAATAGGTAAGCAAGGTGTAAAGCTTAAGTTTAAATTACATTCATAGACATGCTGCCGCTAAATATTCACAGGCAAATCCACAACTTAATACAGGGAATGCCTGTTAAACATCTTAGATTCACGAGTACCAATTTGTATAGTGATTACTTCAATGAATGAAACCTGTTATCTTTACAACAGTTGACAATGAAGATGAGATGGTCAGGGATAGACTAGACAAACACGGAATGTAACTTGAACACAACACATCCTCCAAATACAAACCTGATTGAAACAAATAATGATAATCAAATCCTTGATGACAGCAACACTCATAACAGTCACAAAACAATTACATTGACAATCATGTTATGTTATTTTTAAAATGTTTCCTTTTCTTTTTCATAACTTCTTTAACATACTACTTCTTCTCTGCGAAGCGCGGGTATTTTGCTAGTTGTCAATAATTAAAGGACATGGTGTTGCTAGCAAGGATCTGGCACTCCATTCACAGATTGTTCCTGCCTCGCACTGTATGCTTCACTGGGACTGGCGTGAAGGATAGAATAATTAAACATGTACTACGAAGATATTTCAATGTTTCTTAAAAGTTTTGAAGAGTCAGCGTTCTCAGCTTACAGATGGCTTAACGTCTATTACAGAGCTGATTGTGTGGCAATTGGGTATTTGGAGAAAGAAAAGTAAGGACAGGAATTGGGGGTTAGTACGTTTGAAAGAGACAGTACTGCTGCAATAAATTATTTCATTGAAGGTCGTGCACAGCGCAGCAAGCATTTTGCATGAGTCATGAACAATCACTGTGCTACCGTGTTTCCATGTTTAATAACATGCTTTAACTCCTATCATCATGAAAATGGTATCACGTATACATCTCAGTATTTTAATTATTCAGAGAGCTGTAATATCATGAATGTAATGGATTCTGTGTCCTGTCGGAGGAAGAGGAAGCCCATTTAAGAAGCATGTAGTGCACATAGAGCACATAGAAGATCAAATACTAAACAAAGCATTTAACGTGCTACTTTAGTTACGATGGGATTTGAGAAACTAGTAAATTAAATGATTTTAAGATGAAGTTTATGATGTTCTACTTTAATGACAAAATAAACTACATGATTAAAGTGGAAATTGCGAGATTAAAGTTGACATTTCGTGCTTTTTTCCCACTGTGTACCTATTTTTTTTTTCTCTGTATCCTAATAAGCTTTCATATGACACTCAGATGGTGGGCTACGACTCGTCTTTTCATGGAGACTTTGATATCTGACAACTTCTTTTATATTTCGGGCACTGTGCGACTTTGTGAACTTAAGCTTTCGAGTTTCTCCGACACGCTATGTCACTCGATCAGCTTACTTTTCTTGTTTATACCACTGTTTAAACCAACAAATAGTACTTTTTTCCTTGCCTCCACTTGGTATTCACTGAAATAATTCTATTTTTTCCTTGTGGTTTTGCCATTGTCTTTTCACAGAAGGCTGATCTTAAGGGCTATTTATATTGATTTACATATTCAAAGAGGTGTAATTCTGGGAGGAGATGGGGTGGGGCAGCAGGCGCGTGCACGTGCGGTACTATTCACGTTGATCGCGATTTATGTAGCAGAAGAACGTGGAAGTTGGTGTAAGCACAGATTCCTGCATCTGGATTTTTCTGTGTATATGCACATTCCCACTTTTGTGCTTACGCCATGTTATCGTGTGAGTTCTACGCATGGCATTATAAATGAGGCCCCAGGTCTTTTAAAGCAGTGCAGCATTTCTCACTCTTGATTTCAGTGAGAGACATTGCCTCAAGGCAGTGGTGGGACCCTGAAGCTTGAACTGTTATGGGAATCCAATCACAACAAGCAACAAGGTCTGGGTAACCACACTTCATAAAAACAATAGGATTAGACTAATTGAGCACTATTTTATCTTTATTACTTACCTTATTTTTCTAAATATAATATTTATTTTTTGAGTAGGGCATGTAATTAAAATATTGTATCCTTATAGACACTTTATTGAAAATAATTCTTGTCTAGATCACCACCACGATTGCTATCATGATGAAAAGGCAATCACAATGTGATTCACGACTGCCTTTTCAATGGCTTTCCTTTTTTGTTACTACACGTCATCTATTGTTGGTATCTACCAAAGAAGATATTTTTATTACCTATTAATTTCTAGTGTATTGAATTTTGCATAGGTAGAACTGTTATTATTTATTGTAATAGTATTATACATTTAGTATATTTTAAGGTTTTATATGATTACTAGACATTAAGCCTGTTACAATAACGGGCGCTAGAACAGTAGTGCATAAACATTAGTAGGAACAGTCTATATTAAATGGCAAGGGACCATGTATGTGGCTGTAATATGCGTCACTGTATTGTGTGCCTTTAATTTTCTCTCTCAGTAATACTGGTTTGAATTTCTGTAAAATGCCTGTAATTTTGTCTGACAGTAATACAGAAAAACCTCGGTTCAGAACCGAAGTAATTTCCCCCCATAGGATTGTATGTAAATACAATTAATCCATTCCAGACTGTATGAACTGTATGTAAATATATATTTTTTTAAGTTTTTAAGCACAAATATAGTTAATTGTACCATTGAATGCACAGTGTAATAGTAAACTAAATGTAAAAACATTGAATAACACTAAGAAAACCCTGAACAACAGAGAAAACTAACACTACAAGAGTTCGCACTATAGCCTTACGACCCGCTCGCTAAAAACTTGCTTTTTTTTAATGAGTTTTAAGCACAGGGGAAAAAAAAGAACATTTGAAAAATCCATAATTTAATAAACAACCAAGAAAACTAACATTGCAACAATGCACGCGCGCGCCTGTGTGTGTGTGTGTGTGTGTGTCTCTCTCTCGCGGGGCTGCGTGTGTGTGTCTGTCTCTCGTGTGCATGTGTGTCTCACTTAAGCGCATGCCTCTGTGTCTGTGTGTGTGTCTTTCTCGCCTGTGTATGTGTGTGTGTCTGTCTGTCTCTCTCTCACGCGCACCTGTGTGTGTATGTGTCTGTCTGTCTGTCTCGTGTGCGCCTGTGTGTTTCTGTCTTGCACACACCTGTGTGTGTGTCTGTCTGTCTCGTGCGCGCCTGTGTGTGTCTGTTTGTCCCGCGTGTGACTGTGTGTGTGTCTGTCTCGCGCGCGCACGCGTGTGTGTCTGTCTCACGTGCGCCTGTGTGTTTGTGTGTGTGTGTTTCTGTCTCGTGCGCACCTGTGTGTGTGTGTGTGTGTGTCTGTCTCGCGCGTGCCTGTGTGTGTGTCTGTCTCGCGCGCGCCTTTGTGTGTGTGTCTGTCTGTCTCGCGCGCACCTCTGTGTGTCTGTCTGTCTCGCACGTGCCTGTGTGTGTGTGTCTTGCGCGCGCCTGTGTGTATGTGTGTGTGTGTCTCTCTCGCAGGCCTGCGTGTGCGTGTGTTTGTCTCTCGCGTGTGTGTCTCTCTTAAGCGCTCACCTCTGTATCTGTGTGTGTGTGTGTCTTTCTCACCTGTGTGTGTGTCTGTCTGTCTGTCTGTCTGTCTCGCGCACGACTGTGTGTGTGTGTCTGACCCGCAAGCGCCTGTGTATGTGTGTGTGTCTGCCTCGCGCGCGCCTGTGTATGTGTGTGTGTCTGTCTCGCGCGCGCCTGTGTGTGTGTGTGCATGTGTCTGTCTCGCGCGCGCCTGTGTGTGTGTCTGTCTCGCACCTGTGTGTGTGCGTCTGTCTGTCTCGCACGCGCCTGTGTGTGTGTGTTTCGCGCGCGCCTCTGTGTGTGTATGTGTGTGTGTGTCTTGTGCGCGCGCGTGTGTGTGTGTGTCTCACGTGCACCTGTGTGTGTGTGTCTGTCTGTCTCGCACACGCCTGTGTGTGTGTGTCTGTCTCGCATGCGCCTGTGTGTGTGTCTGTCTCTCTCTCTGCACAGGGAATGCACAGGAAGAGACTGAACACGTGCCGTGTGGCCCCGCGCATGCGCACTTCACCAGAAGACACACACATGGACACCTGGACGCACACAGGGGTTTTATTAAAGAGGATATGTGTAAATAAAAAGTTACTGAAATGTCCTTTACAATGACCGCAAGCAAAGAAATATGCTTTCAATTTCTTTAGTGATGGCTTGCTTTCAGATAAATTATTTTAATAAAAGTTTTAATTTCTGTCATAAATATTAAAAGTGTTTTAAATTATTTATAATTATTTTAAATATATTTAGGATGAAACATCCTTATTTTGAACATTTTGTCGTTTAGCTTACATGATACTTTAATAACCTTTTAATTCCTAACTATTATTTTGTATTGAATTACACCATATTATTAATATTATTTTTTTAAAACTTTTTTTCATACAATAGACACCCAATGTTTCAAGGGTGTCCCCCTTGGTAATTTTGACTCAATCGTTTCATTAGTTAACAGGGAGTATTGCTGAAAAGCCCCTTGCTGTCACAGCCCCTGAGTGCCACCCAAGAACATCCTGATTAAGTACTCGCCCCGACTACATATTTAGTGGACTTGTTAAACCATTTAAATTAGTGCCATGTGTCATAAACATTTGCAGTGACCTTGCAAAAATTAGGCAATACGGGTTTTTGTTGTCAAAAATGTATTACCATTAGTACCTAGAAAATATGTTTTAACCAATTTAGCCATAATATTCTTTGTAATGTTTAAATTATTTAATGACCTGAACATTTTGTGTTGCTACTAGTATATTAGTCTTCACTTGATGGCAATTTAAACAACATACAATGTATTCTATTAGCTATTGACTTACCTTTATATTTTTTCTCCCTTCATAACATCTTTGAATGTTTTTCCCTAGTAATGTGCTAACAGAATAGCGAGAGTGGTGAGGACTCGTGTTAGCTTGTATTAGAACATTAGAACACTCTAGAAGAGAACAGGCCATTCAATCCAACAAAGCTTGTCAGTCCTATCCACTTATTTATTCCAAAAAAAACATCAAGTTTTGAAAGTTACTAGTCTTACTAACTACCACTCTATTTGGTAGCTTATTCCAAGTGCTTATCGTTCTTTGTGTAAAGAAAAACTTCCTAATGTTTGTGTAAAATTTTACTCTTAACAAGTTTCCAACTGTGTCCCCGTGTTCTTGTTGAACTCAGTTTAAAATAACAGTCTGGATCCACTATACTATTTCCATTTTTAAATTTAAACATATCAATTATGTCACTTCTTAATCTTCTTTTGCTTAAACTGAAAAGGCTCAGCTCTTTTGATCTTTCTTCATAATTCATCCCCTGTAGTCCTGGAATCAGCCTAGTCACTCTTCTCTGGACCTTTTCTAGTTCTGCTATGTCCTTTTATAGCCTGGAGACCAAAACACATATACACAATACTCCAGATGAGGCCTCACCAGTGCATTACAAAGCTTGAGCATATCCTTCTTGGACTTGTACTCTACACATTGTGCTATATCTATACTAATAAACGGCAAAGCCCTCACTCACTCACTCACTCACTCACTCACTCACTCACTCACTCACTCACTGACTCACTCACTCACTCACTGACTGACTGACTGACTGACTCATCACTAATTCTCCAACTTCCCGTGTAGGTAGAAGGCTGAAATTTGGCAGGCTTATTCCTTACAGCTTCCTTACAAAAGTTGGGCAGGTTTCATTTAGAAATTCTACGCGTAATGGTCATAACTGGAAGCTGTTTTTCTCCATTTACTGTAATGGAGATGAGCTTGAAACCCGTGGGGGCGGAGTTTCGTGTGACATCATCACGCCTCCCACGTAATCACGCAGTACGTAGAAAACCAGGAAGACCTCCAAAAAGCGCTGAAGAAAACATGCATTATATAATTGAGAAGGCAGCGAAACAATAAGAAGCGAGCGAGTGACATATACAACCATATTCATGAGTTCTGCTACTTCGGAAACAAAGCACGATGTAAACCTAAACTTTAAATTAAGTTCATAGACAGGCTGCCGCTGGCGTTTGTAATTTAGTGCCTGCCCATATAAGGCCGTCCGTCAGCGGCAATCCAATAGCAAACTGCCACGGGTAAATATTCACGGGTGAAGGACTGTGCTTATGCAGAGGAAGATGAGATGGTCAGGGTGGTGTTTGGCACAAACTCAGCGAAACTGCGAGAGAAAGTTTTAAGTACCGGGACTTCGGTAGCATTAGATACAGCCATGAACATAGCACGACATGGCAGCAGCACAGCTGGGAAACTTCGATGCATGTACACCGAGCGGCTCACGTGAACTGACGCAGTGCACAGACAAAAAGCAACAGTTCCAAAGAGCTCTGAACAAAAACCGAATTACACAATTGAAAAGGCAACAAAAAAATATGAAGCGTGTGATACATACAAGCATATTCATAAATGCAGCTACTGCGGAAACAAAGCACACGGTGGAAAAAGTCAATGTCCCGCTAAAGGAAGACAGTGTAAAAAAAAAAACCCGTGCATGCAGTGTGTCAGGTCTCAGATAAAGAAGAAGACGAGCTGTTTATTGATGCAGTAAGAAACGAATCGATGAATGAAACCTGTCTTCTTTACAACGATTGACAAACACGGAATGTAACTTGAACACAACACATCTTACAAATACGAACCTGATTGAAAGAAATAATGATAATCAAATCCTTGATGACAGCAACACTCAGTAAAACTCACAAAACAATTAGTGTATATTGACAGTCATGTTAGGTTATTTTTAAAATGTTCCCTTTTCTTTTTCATAGCTTCTTTAACACACTACGTCTCCACTGCGATACGCGGGTATATATATATGTATATATATATCCCGATCAACATACTCGAATAATGGATACTTTATTCGCCATCAATGATTGTTTTGGTAAAGCCATACTCAGTGTATTCATTAGATGAACGGTAAAAAAGTAAGAGCGAGGGGAGGATGACTTATTGAGACACGCAGGCAAAACCACAATAGCACACGGGCTCGATGTACGAAAAAATATATCTTTTCAAGTTCTATTTAGTCCATATGTGTCAAACTCAAGGCCCGCAGGCCACATCTGGCCCGGCGTGTAATTATATCCGGCCCGCGAGATCATTTTATATACTGTATTATGGTTATTAATGGCCCGGGTATATGAAGCGCTGGTAACACAATAAACTACAGATCCCATAATGCAGCGCTTCAGCTGCCTTGCCGAACACTTACTGCGTTAATCAAGTCTAGGTTATGATGCTGCAAGTTATTGCGAAGCTAGCCCACACGATGCCGAAGAGAAAAGTTGATTCTGAAAATAGAGCCTTTAAAAACCGATGGGAGGCTGACTGACATTGCCGGTAAACCCGTGCCGGTAAACCCGTGTGTCTCATTTGTGGAGCTAATGTGGCTGTAATTACAGAATTTAATCTTTACAACGACTGACAAACACAGAATGTAACTTGAACACAACACATCGTACAAATACGACCCTGATTGAAACAAATAATGATAATCGAATCCTTGATCACAGCAACACTC
>JANRMT010050075.1:0-16711 GCA_026402145.1 Polypterus bichir lapradei | reverse complement strand
AGGGAAAATATACCAATAATTATTTGTTAAGGACTCACATTGTGAGCTTGGCCCTCCGGTTGTAATATGACCAAGCTGTGCGCTGAACTTACTCTTGAGCATGCAACGTACAGTTGGCCATGTGAACAGTAATCATGTTTCAAATGTCACAGCTTGGATTGCTGCTGTCATAATCGGTTTGAGTTTCATGGTTTGTTTCAATTACGACAGTATTTGTAGGACTTGTGTTGAAGAGACATTCGGCATCTGTCAAGCCTTGTAGTTATACAACCGGTTTCATCGATAACTTCACATCCAGCTTTTGAGAGTTTAAACATTCATAAACATCAAAGTGTCCACTACTGAAATCGTCATCTGTGAATCTAAGATGTTTAAGAGGCATTGGCGGTTGTCGAAAGGTGTAAAATATTTGGCCATTTCGGTACACTTGAAAGCGACAACCAAACAATTCAGCGACAGCCATCAACTCACATGCAGATCCATAGGTGAAGGGCTTAAGCATTTCACTCTTATAGTGCTCCTGTGTAGTATAATTATCTCCTGTACTGTCATCAGTCCACACCTTGAACCTGTCCCAGTCATTCAATACATAAGACATAATGTTCCTCCAGATATCAAGAGTGAGCCTGATATGGCCGTGCAATATGTAACAAAGAGAATGGAAAAGGTAGGTGCCATCTCCGGCATGGAAACCACTCGGTAAATGACAGTTCTTTGATCGATGGTGATCACCTTGATAGACATGTTAATGGGGGTACGGTTGGAATGATAGAGGAAATGGGTACCTGAACAATGTAAAGTAAGTCTAAAATACCTACACAATAACTATAATCGTAATAAATGAACAATAAAACAGCGGAGAAGCCGTGGATTAAATTAAAAGGCTGTAGTTATCAGCAGGGAGACGTGAATCCCGTGGCGTAGTAAGGAAGGGAATGTAGAGACTGAAGCGACAGACGGCCTTATATAGGCAGGCAGCCAACAACATGGGAGGCGTTGGGATGGGGGACCCAACGCCTCCTCACACGGTGACCGAGCTGCAGGCTATGGACGTATATATGTACATAAGTAGGATTCAGTTAGCGTTGGGAACCCACGTACCAAATTTCTTGAAGATGGGCCCATAAGTAACAAAGACCGTTGAAAAGTTCAATATGACGGCCGACAGTGGCATCATACCACCGAAATAAATACATTGGTTTCGGTTACCGCAGGGAAGCCGCCTACCAAATTCCGTGAAGATGGGGCCATAAATAAGAAAGTTCAACATGGCGGACGTTGTCGACCGTTATGACCGTTACGCGTAGAATTTCGAAATAAAACCTGCTTAACTTTTGTAAGTAAGCTGTAAGGAATGAGCCTTCCAAATTTCAGCCTTCTACCTACACGGAGAGTTGGAGAATTAGTGACATTGGAAAGTTCAATATGGCGGCCGACAGTGGCGTCATACCACCGAAATAAGTACGTACATCGGTTTCGGTTAGCGCAGGGAAGCCGCCTACCAAATTTCGTGAAGATGGGGGCATAAAAAAGAAAGTTCAACATGGCGGACATTGTCGACCGTTATGACCGTTACGCGTAGAATTTCGAAATGAAACCTGCTTAACGTTTGTAAGTAAGCTGTAAGGAATGAGCCTGCCAAATTTCAGCCTTCTACCTACACGGGAAGTTGGAGAATTAGTGACGTTGGAAACTTCAATATGGCGGCCGACAGTGGCGTCATACCACCGAAATAAATACGTACATCGGTTTTGGTTAGTGCAGGGAAGCTACCTACCAAATTTCGGGAAGATGGGGGTCAGCCTTCTACCTACACGGGAAGTTGGAGAATTAGTGATGTTGGAAATTTCAATATGGCGGCCGACAGTGGCGTCATACCATCGAAATAAATACGTACATCGGTTTCGGTTAGCGCAGGGAAGCCGCCTACAAAATTTCGTGAAGGTGGGGCCTTAAATAAGAAAGTTCAACATGGCGTTGTCGACCGTTATCGACCATTATGACCGTTACGTGTAGAATTTCGAAATGAAACCTGCTTAACTTTTGTAAGTAAGCTGTAAGGAATAAACCTGCCAAATTTCAGCCTTCTACCTACACGGGAAGTTGGAGAATTAGTGATACGTGAGTCAGTCAGTCAGTCAGTGAGTGAGTGAGTCAGTGAGGGCTTTGCCTTTTATTAGTATAGATTTGATACCATTAATCACACTATTCTTAGAAATCACCTTAGTCAAAGGGTGGGCCTCTCTGGCAGTGTCTTAAATTGGTTTGAGTACTACCTGGCAGGAAAAAAATTCTTTGTTAGTTGTGGTAATTATACAGTACTTCAAAGACTCATGATATTCTATGTGGTATTCCACAAGGCTCTATCCTAGGTCCACTGCTCTTTTCGATTTACATGCTTCCATTAGGTCAAATTATCACAGGGCATAACGTGTGCTACCACAGCTATGCTGATGACACACAGCTGTATTTATCAATAGCGCCTGAAGACTCTGACACTCTTGATTCACTGACACAATGTCTTACTTGTGTTTCTGAATGGATGAGTAGTAATTTTCTCAAACTAAATAAGGAGAAAACAGAAATTTTAGTGATTGGAAAAATGGATATAATGAGGTTATTAGAAATAAACTTGATGCATTAGGATTAAAAGTCAAGATGGAGGTAAAGAATTTAGGGGTAACTATTGACTCTGACCTGAATTTTAAATCACACATTAATCAGATTACTGGGACAACATTTTTTCACTTAAGAAATACTGTATAGCAAAAGTTAGACCTCTTATAAAATTGCAAGATGCTGAGAAATTACTTCTCGCTTTTGTTTTTAGTTGGTTAGATTACTGTAATGCACTCCTCTCAGGACAACCCAAAAAAGACATCAATCGATTGCAACAAGTGCAGAATGCAGCTGTTAGAATCTTAACTAGAAAAAGAAAATCTGAGCAAATCTTTCCAGTTTTGAAAATTGGTTACTCGTGCCATTTAGAATTGACTTTAAAATATTGCTTATGGTTTACAAAGCCTTAAATAATCTTGCTCCATCCTATATTTCAGAATGTCTTTCACCTTACACTCCAAATTATAACCTTAGATCTTCAAATGAGTGTCTGCTTATTATTCCAAGAGCTAACCTTAAAAGAAGTGGTGAGTCGGTCTTCTGCTGTTATGCACCTAAAATCTGGAATAACTTGCCAATAGGAATTTGCCAGGCTAATACAGAGGCGCACTTTAAAAAAACTGCTAAAAACACATTACTTTAACATGGCTTTCTCATAGCTTCATTTTAGTTTAATGCTCTGTATATTCAGTTAATTATCATTAACATTCATGGTGGTGCCGAAATCCGTACTAATACCTACTTTCTCCTCTGTTCTTTTTCTGGTTTTCTGTGGTGGTGATCTGCGCCACCACCACCTGATCAAAGCACCGTGATGTCCCTAAATTGATGGATTAAAGGCCAGAAGTCCACATAACCGTCATCATCAAGTTCTTCAACATGAAGCCTGAATACAATGAGGACTGATTGAGGTCATTTATGTTAGGTAGAATGTCTAGATGGGGCTGGGCAGTCTCGTGGCCTTGGAACCCCTGCAGATTTTTTCTCCAGCCGTCTGGAGTTTTTTTTTGTTTTTTTCTGTCCTCCCTGGCCATTGTACCTTACTTTTATTCTATGTTAATTAATGTTCCCCAATTCTATTTTCTTATTTATTTTGTCTTTTTTCTTTTTATTCATCATGTAAAGCAGGGGTCCCCAACTCCCGAAGAACTGCTGGGAGTGGAGACTTATTCACTGAAGGGCTACAGCAAAAAGGCTGCCCCCTTCGCTGAGGACACGTTTCAGAACGCTAGGCGGGCGGGGCTTTGCAGCAGCGCAGAGAGAGGAGAGAGACCGAGGTGAGAGAGTATTACAACAAAGTATTTTTACGTTTCTAACAGTTTTCCCATATGACACGAGTCTGTAGAAATTTCGTTACTATGAAGTACATTCAGCAGCAGATACTTTCATTGCAACGAATTGACCTTGAAATGCTTGAATGAATCATCCACAGAGCATTTTCACAACGATCCCCAAACAGAAACATTGTAAAAAATGTTCTTTCTTCAAACTTTCCTTGTACTGTTTTTTTTGCTGTTTTTGTTTTCTGTGGTTTTCAGTGATACCTTTTGCTTATTGCTCGTCAACATTTGAAAAACATCCATTGGAATTTAACTTATTGTCACCCTCCTATACAAATTGCAGATATGAAAAAACGATAAAAGTGTTAATGTTTGTGACGTGCAATCTGTTGGAATGACAAATGCAATGCATATGTCTTTGTTATATGCAAAAAAGAAGAAAAATCTCGGGTTGCAAACGTATGCGAACTACTGCATTTGAAGACGCCGAAAAAGCCGTTTTTATGTGGTTCAGTGATGCTCATTCAAGAAACATTCCTATTAATGCGGCACTCATTCAAGAAAATATGAGGTTTTTAAACTCTCTTGGGACCCAGACAAACAATCTCACACAGACGCGGCAATAGCTCTTTGGGACGCAGTGCAGCGTGTCGTTCAGAAACCTCGCAATATGAAGAAGAAGAAAAGGATGATTTGGCTTCTGATTGATAACTGTGCTGCCCACAACATGCATCCGCATTTAGATAATGTTTGTGTTGAATTCCTTCCACCCAATTGCATGGCAGTGCTTCAGCCATTGGATTTGGGCATCATTCGCACCCTGAAAGTGTATTATCGCAAGGAAATGCTGAGAAAAATTCTCGTCAGCATAACTTGTAGGCAGGAGGAGATTAAAATAACGCGAAAGAAGCTATTGAAGCTGCTTCCATTTCCAACATCCTATCTTTGTGGTGCACATTTTCTGCAGTGACAGCAACCAAAACGAGATTACGGAGTAGACTGAACATAAGCAACACATTTCGCGTGTCACTGTCTTCCATCGTCCCCAGATGGGATTGTCTGATTGCAGGAAAACAAGCTCAGGGCTCTCACAGATTCTGCATTATGGTAAGTTGTATAATTTCTATCACTAATAACTTAATAATAACAGAAATGTAATGTAAATTGTATATAAAACTGCCCTACGAACCCGCCCATAATCACCCCACAACATCCAACCTCCAACACCAATACACAACCCACCCCACAACAACCAGTCCCTGGAAAAATTTGCTTCTAGTAAAGCGGTCCTTGGTGTCAAAAAGGTTGGGGACCACTGATGTAAAGCACTTTGAGCTACATCATTTGTATGAAAATGTACTAAATAAATAAATGTTGTTGTTGTTGTTGTAAAGTGTGACAGGAGCTTCCACCGGCAGCTAAAGTAATTTGCGTACTGAAGGAGCATTTTACATGTACTTTGTCAACAAATTAAAATCTTAGGTTCTTATAAAACATAGATCTAGAAGGATAAAATTTAAATTAGGAAAACCAGATAACTTATGAAGCATGTCTCTGGGGATGAAGGAGGCCGATATGAGTATCCAACAGAACCTCCACAAGCAACGAACAGACATGGGATTTGAATCCTGGATGTTGGATCTGTTAAACAGCTTGAGTGAAAAAGCACACTGAACTTTAATCTTGGATTAGATCTACCCTGAATAGTTACCTGCTTCAGTATACTTCAGACCAATTTTCTCCTCTTCATCCTTTGGCTTTGGAGGAGGCCACACTGCTTGAAGTTTGCCAGGTGTTCTGTCTTCATTGTCTGAGGTGGCTTCAGACTAAAAAGGGGTTAAAAAAGAAAAGAATTAAAAACTTGCCTTTACATAATGCACAAATTGATTTATTAAGTATTTCCAAAAAAGGTCTGCCTTTAAAAACAAATGAAAAGTGCTTATTTATTGCATTCCATTGTCTTTTTCATTTTAGTTGTACCAACTGAGTGTATTCTTCTCAGTTCTTCCTGTTTAGTTTTGCTTTATTACAGTAAATATATTACTGAAACATAAAAATAAGGTGGCACAGTAGTTAAAGTTACCATTTCACATGACTCCTTCCAGTTCACTTTCTTGCCAAGGTGTTTCTGTTATCCCTGTGTTCATTTTATATCTCCCTTTCGTCTACCATTAGATCATTAGAATAATCTACATGAGAACTGGCCATTCAGCCCAACAAAGCTTGCCACTCCTATCCACTTAATTCTTCTAAAATAACAAAGTCTAGTTTTCAAAGTCCCTGAAGTTCTAATCCAAAGACAAGATAATGTGTTGACTGGTCACTCTCAACTGGCCTGGTATAGGTTTGGATAAGTAGGTCACTATATCATCACACAAACTATAAAGACTTATTACTGTCTTTCAGTGCTAACTGCAAGATAGAATTCAAGTCCCTGAATAAGCATTTTAATTGAGGAAGCAGATTCTCTCCCCTCTTTTTTTTACTCTACTGTATTTTTATTCTTTTTCTCTTCTTGTAAAACTTAACTTATTTGTATGGAGTGTTATTTGATTTTAATAAAATCCAAAAAAGAATCCAACTCCCTGTCATCTTCCACTGTATACAAGCATTCAGAGAATGGATCAATGATACTTCAAATAAAGTTTTTGTTGTGCCTTATGCTGGGCTACAGAACTCATCAACAGGAAAGCAACAGGGTGCATGTTCATTGCAAAAGAATTGTCCATTAAATTACACACTGCAAAAATCAGCAGGTTAGCTACTCCACGTGGTTTAATTCATTTTGGACATGTGAATATCATCAGTCTTCAGTATTATGCTTTGAATTTGTGATTTATTTATTATATACAGTGTCAGTCGAAGCCCATTTGGAGCCCTAGGTGGGGTTGATGGGCGTTACTTCTTGGTGTTCATAGCGGGTAGTCAATATTATCAGACTTTAAAACCTCTTATATGACAGTGCCCTTATTCACCTAATGGATTGACTGGCTCCGATAATATGTAACCATTACATTGGAATTATTATTTGGGCATCTTGTTCACTGAATAACAAATAAAAAATTATATACTATAAAAAATATATAAAATAAATAAATAAAAAAATATATACTATATACAAATAAATAATATAATAATTTGTGCATTTGAATAACATTGGGCACTGGATGTAAAAATACCAATATACTGCAGTGTATAACCACTGTCACAATGAGGAAATGCCAATCAAAGTAAACTCCACAATGACATTAGAGAAGACTTAGCAGCGATTGTTTGTCACAAGACAGAACAACTTTTGTTGAACGAGTGGATTGCTATTGTGGTAACTCCATCCATCCATCTTCCAACCCACTGAATCCGAACACAGGGTCATGGGGGTCTGCTGGAGCCAAACCCAGCCAACAAGGCAGGAACCAATCCCGGGCACCACAGGACACACACACACACACTAGAGCCAATTTAGAATCGCCAATGCACCTAACCTGCATGTCTTTGGACTGTGGGAGGAAACCAGAGCACCTGGAGGAAACCCACGCAGACACGGAGAGAACATGCAAACTCCACGCAGGGAGGCCCCGGGAAGTGAACCTGGGTCTCCGAACTGTGAGGCAGCAGCGCTACCACTGCGCCACCCTGCGGTAACTCTTGTACCCTAATTAATACCAAGGAATCCAAAATATACAAACAAAAGGAAAATCAAAGAAAAGACATAAACAGAAAAAAAAACAATAAATCTACATGCTGTCTGGGTCTATTGCCATAATGTTTGGGACAAACACACATTTTTCCTTGATTTCCACCTTTTTACATAGTTTAAAGTTATAAACCAAACAATTCAGATGCGATTATAGCACAGATTGCAAACTTTCATTTAAGAGTGGTATTCTTTGGTGACTGCCAGAGCTTTAATGTAGTCATCTTCATATTCTGTTTGTTTTGGGGGCTTGTTCTCTTAAGTTTTCTCTTCAGCATATGGAAGGCCTGCTCAATTGGATTTACATTGAGCGACTGACTTGGCCATTCAAGAATTTTCCATTTTTAACTTTGAAAAACACTCCTGTGTTGCATGAGCAGTATGTTTGAATTATTACCTTGTTGTAGGATAAATCACTGTCCAATGAGTTTTGAGGCATTTACTGCAAATTGAGCAGATAAGATGTTATTGTGCACCTCAGAATTAATCTGACCACTGCTGTTAGCAATTCCATCAATGAAGAGAAGTGTGCCAGGACCTGTGGCAGCCTTACATGCCCTAGCCATAACACCCCTAGCACCATGTTTAACAGAGGAGGTGGTCTGCTTTGGATCCTGGACAGTTCCTTTTTGTCTCCACATTTTGTTCCTACCATCACTCTGATGCAGGTTCATCTTTGTCTTGTCTGTCCACAAGACCTTTTTCCAGAATTTGCAGACTCTTTGAAGTCCTTTTTTCGCAAACTGTAATCTGACCATCCTGTTTTTGTGGGTAACTAGTGGTTTGCACCTTACAGTGTGGCTTATGTATTTCTGTTCATGAAGTCTTCTGCTGATAGTCATCTCTGACACACACACTCTCACACACACACACATCAGCCTCCTGAAGACTGTTTCTGATCAGTTGGACAGGCGTTTGGAGCTTTTTTGTGACTATAGTGAGGATTCTTCTCTCATCAGCAATGGAGGTCTTTCTTGGCCTACCACATTGCGATTACTGAGTTCACCACTGTGTTCTTTCTTCTTCATTATATTACAGACCATTGATTTAGGTAATCCTAAAGTTTTACTGATATCTTAAATGGTTTTATTCTTGTTTTTCAGCCTCATGATGACTTATTTGACTTAAACTGGCGCAGCACTTATCATCATGTTGAACAATGGCAACTACAGATTCCAAAAGGGTAGAAGCAAGCCAAGGTATCTTATGAAGCAATTTAACACACCTTAGAAATCATAAACTCCTGTGAAGCCAATTGTCCTAAATATTATGGTGTACTGAAATGGGGGGACCATGTACAAAAAGTGTGTGATTGAAATGTATGCAAATCCCCTTAAATGAAATCTGAAATGTGTACTTTAATAATGTCTGAATTGTTTGATTTGTAATTTTAAGCTATGAAGCAGAGGGGGAAATCAAGGAAAAAATTTGGTCTAAAACATTATAGAGGGCACTGTATATACTTGCCTTTCAGAAGCGGTGTTTCATCTACTTTCCCACCAAAGAAGCAACAATCCTTCTCTTTTTCATTTACCATCTCTCTCCATCTTCCATTTACCTTAAACACTGAGGCCTCTTTAAACCCATTGTGACTCACTTGCAGAAGGAATACTTAGCTAAAAGTACAGTACTATTACAACACAACACTAATTTAGCACAGGTTTAATCAAAGCAGCGTTTTGTGTAAGATCTTCAATTGACATTGGTTTGTAATTTTTTTGTGTAAATGACATGACCATATTGATGGCCTTTTCTCCTATAGTATATACATATTTCATTACAACTCATCTGCCACTTTTTGTTGAAGGTTCTTGAAGCATTAAGCTCTTTAAAATTCAAAACAGATGTAGCCCTAGGCTCATATACTATAATATTTCTCTTAATAATGTTTACTGGTTGTTTCACTTTGGTTTTTTTTTTGTTTTTTTTTTTAAAAAACAAAGTTTTACGTGATTTGCGGAGGCTTTAGAGCTCCAGGCGGTGTTCATGTGAGATTCAGTTGGACGCGGGGAGAGGAAGAAGTGGGAAGTAGGAAAAAAAAAAAAAAAAAAAAAAAAGAGGAGGAGGTGCTGGTGAGTTGAGCGGGAGAGGCGAACAGGCACGGGAGACTGAGAGATAACACTCCAGGTGACCAAAGAAAAGCCTGGCTGCTCCTCAGGCAAGGAGGAAAAACAACAAGTTTCACCCCATTTGGACGGACTAGCTTCATTTCGTTTGCAGCGTTTTGCCGTGAGCCTGCTTGCAGGGCAACTCCATCATTTTTCCACAGCGTGGAAGTACTGTGTTTGGACAATGGACACTGGTTTTCACTTCACCTATTTGTGAGTACTGTGACCTTTTATATTGGCTCGTTAGAGTGAACGAGAGTAGTTATAGGCGGGCGGCATGTGTCAAAATCGCAATTAGAGCTGTCAATCATAATGATTTATGACCTTTAAGCCCCGCCCCCTATGACGTCACGCCGGAAGTCCCGCCCCGCTGACGCAAGACCGGAAGTCCCGCCCCGTCGCCTCCTGATGACGTCACGCCGGAATTCCCCGGCTTCGGATTGGTCCAGGGCCCCCCGTCCCCGCCCAGACTCCTCCTTGAACCCGCCCCTGGCTCCTGATTGGTCGAATAAACTGTCAAGGGTCCGTTTGATGGATGCCTGACCTCTGGTTGAACCCGCCCCGCACCTGCCGGGTGAAATAAAACTGTCAAGGTCCGTTTGATGGATGTCTGACCGCTGGTTGAACTCCCCACCGCCCCCCCTCTCCCGAAAGACAAGCCCGGGCATGTTACAGCCTTTGTGAAATAAACTGTCAACGGTCCGTGTGATGGATGTCTGACCGCTGTTTGAACTCCCCACCGCCCCCCCCCTCTCCCGAAAGACATGCCCGGGCATGTGACAGCCTTTACCTCGACAAGCTCAGACATGCCCGGGCCTGCCCTGACTAGCTCAGACAGGCCCGGGGGCTGCCTCGACCCCCGCCCTTTCTCTGGCACAAGCCCAGACAGGCCCGGGGCCTGTCCTGACCAGCTCAGACATGCCCAAAGTCGCCCTGCAACAGTCCCAGCACGTTCACGAAATTAAAATATCTATCTCATCTTGGCTTCTCTAAGTCAAGCTGCTTTTTTTGCCCCTCACACCTACAACAAATTGTCAGCTGGAAGACACGGTCTGAGCCAGCCAGTGCGATCGCACCCTGTTTCGGTCCCCGTGGGTCAGGCCGTACCTGACGGGCAGCCTTCCCACGCTTCCCAGCCGCTTCTGAAAGGGCGGAATAAAACAGCCAAGCATTTTGTAAAGACTCTGGCAGGGAAAATGGAATCTAGGCCCTAGATCCCAGCGTTGTACCTGGGTCGAGCTACCTTATAGCCTCTCCTGCTTTGGGTAAGAACCCCTGTATCTATTATTTAAAATATCTATCTCATCTTTGGTTCATCTAAGTCAAGATGCCTTTTCCATCTCACAGAAAATCCTAGAGAGAATCCCAGAGAGAAAGACCAAATGTCAGCATTTCTCAGTCAGCTTTTAACAGACCCCCCTGCGAACAGGCCCTGCTCTCTCTCTACATACAGAAAGGAAAGTCTGCACGCGTGCCGGCTCCTGAAGCTTTCAAAACGCTGACACGGGGCTGGTAAAACTCACCCTCACACCCCTAACTGCCGCGTGCCAAGCGCTCTCTCTCTGGTCGTTTCGAGCACCCATCCCCCTTGAGACCATAAAGTCATGAGCTGTACTTCATTTTTAAAGTGAAGTTTAGGTTCCGGCAGGGATGATTGCATCCTTGAGCTGTGCAACTCATAGGATGACTCCCACGCCGCTGAGGAATTCTTTTGAGGTCCTTCGGGGAGTAAAGAAAGGCACTTTGAAGCTGCTTATGTCATTTTTTCATCTCTTTTAAGGGAGTTTAGGACCATCCCTTATCTGGGCAACTCAAGGTCTGGCCGCAACAATATTCGGATCTAAATAGAGAAAGGACGCCGTGGCGTGTCCTGACCAGCTCAGACAAGCCCAAAGTCGTCCTGCACCGGTCCGAGGACGTTCCCATCCGTACCCAGCACCTGACGGTCGGCCTCCCCACACTGCCCGGTCCCCCACACTTCCCTGCCAAAAGCCTAAAAAGCCAAGCATTTTGTTCTATCTACGATTTTAAGATGAGCACACCATTAAAGCATCTCATCTTTGCTTCAAACTAAGTCAAGCTGCTTTTTTTTTATCCATCTCACACACAGAGAACAAACTGTGAGATCAAAGACACGGTCTGAGTCAGTCAGCGTGATCGTACCCTGTTTCTGGGCCCCCAGGGGTCAGGCCGCACCTAGCGGCCGGTCTCCCCACCAATTCCCAGCCACTTCTGAAAGTGCTGTATCAAAAAGCGAAGCATTTTCTTCGGTTCTATCTATGATTTTAATATGAACACGCAATTAAAATATCTATCTCATCTTTGCTTCAAACTAAGTCAAGCTGCTTTTTTTTTTTTTTTTTTCTATCTCACAGAAATTCCTCAACCAACATTGAATCAGGTTTCCCAGTGACAGACTCTGCAGTAAAAACATTCTTAGCAATGAAGCAGCCCCGCTTTTAGCAGACCCCCTTGCAAGCAGGCCTGTGTGCTCTGTCTCTCTCTCTCTCTGAGACAGCCCCCTGCTGCAGCGTGGAGCACGATCGCCTTCGGATAGTTGTGTGCTTCGAGCACCCATTCCCGCTGGGTGATCCCTGCGAGATCGCCCGCTTGTCAGCAGCTGTCGGTAAACTCCCCTATCCCCATATGTCAGCGGGCTCGAGACCGCGCAGACCCTCTGTTGATGGATCTTTTAAAGTTAAGGGATTTTTAAAGATTAGCTTGTAAAGCTTGAGATAGCTGCTAGTTCAGCCCTTTAAAAATCACACATAGTTAAATAATATGCCGCAGTTCCCTTTTAACTCACGTTTGAGACGTCTAGCCTGGGCTGATTGGTGGCTGATATCAAAAATGTTCACATATATACAGAGCTTAACCTTAGGGCTTATTGTCCGGGGTCTGTCTAAAAATCAGACAAAAGAAACCTCTCTAAATACACTTGTGCATTTCAACGGATATTTATAAGAAAGCAGGTTTTCTACCTTATCCCAGTTTTGTACGGGCATGTAAAAGCACTTACTGTTACACTAGTGCAAAATTTTGATATTTTCTGTCTACTCAAAAAACTAAAATTATTTCTATTTACACAGGTGATAATTAGAAATCATTTTACTATTTTTTAATTAAAAAGTTAAAAACAGAAAAGCCCAATTATGATTTTTGTTTTGTTATGCTAGGGCCCTAGGGTGACACTTTTCCCCTTTATACTCTTACTTATGTAGACCTTAAAACAATTCTTACCAAAATAGTTCATCACTTCCCAATTCCTGTAACTTCAGGTAATTAGACAGAGCTCCATGACAGGCAAGAGAAGATTATAGGTCAAATACACAGTGTCATAAAATAAAATAAAGTGTGAACACCGCACAGACCTCTGCCCATGACGGATGGATCTTTTAAAGTTAAGGGATTTTTTAAAGATTAGCTTGTAAAGCTTGAGATAACTGCTAGTTTAGCCCTTTAAAAATCACACATAGTTAAATAATAGGCAGTAGTTCCCTTTTAAATCACGTTTGAGACGTCTAAAAAATCTAGCCTGGGCTGTATAATTTGTAAGTATATTACTTAATATAATTTGTATAACAATCGATCTAAAACAAGACCTTTTTCTATTCAAACTCACCCCACATTCTAAATACAGGTATCTTCAGCTGATCCTAAGGAAACATCTTGTGGAAGCAAGCGGACCGCATGGCTCAGGGAGGGGGTGGTGGTTCCAGCACGGGCCGATTTCACACTTCAGCTAAATCAGGTTTCCCAGTGACGGACTCTGCAGTAAAAAGCAGTTTTAGCAATGAAGCTGATTTCCCAGAGAGAAAGACCAAGTGGCAGACGCAGTCAGCTTTTAGCCGACCCCCCCTGCAATCAGCCCCTGCTCTCTCTATACACACAGAAAGTAAAGTCAGGCTCTGCAAGCACCCCATTTGGGGCAAGGACTCTGTGAGTTCGCTTGCAAACAACTGAGCCAGCCCGTTTCGAGCACCCAACCCCCAGCTGGGTGACCCTCGGAGAGCTCACCGGCTGGTAGTCTCAGGAATTTGTTAGGATTAGGTCACGTACAAACTCCACTTTGATTTATCACCTTTAAAGACATGGAGCAGTCTCGTGCTACAAACGCATTGTGTCTCTTTTTAACACTTCTGCCTGTAAAAGCTCTCTATTCCTTCCGTGGCCTCAGGTTTAATACGGGCTTGCACCCAGGCTAATGAACAAGGTCCTGTACATGTGGAGATGCCGTCCCATACCTGACGTCCCTTAAAATACATACCATTTCTAGGTTACTCATTTTGTAAGTATAATATAATGAAGTTATTTTGAAAAGTAACCCCCCACCGCACAAGAGAGACAGATTCCACGGGTGTTTTAGGATTTGCTGCGGTCAGTGATTTTTAATTTTTTTGCTTAGCTCATTTCTATCACCTAGGAGCCATCTGACAAAGGAAAACTCTGTAAATACACTTGTGCATTTAAACGGAGATTTATAAGAATGCACAGGAGGCCATAGCGAGGTGTGCTGGTTTAACTTGAGGCAGGGGATGTCAGAAGCCCTTTTTGCACATCTGAAGTTCATCGAACTAAAATCATGTTTTAAAAAGCAGCAGCTTTAGCTCATGCTAGTGACCTCATAAATGGGAGCCAACCGCTCAGCACGCTTGTATAGCTCACAAAATAGCAGAGCTAATTACTCTTTCTTCCTAAACTAATGAAACACTAAAGCGTTAGTGAACAAAAATACATGTTCAGTAGCCAAGTAAAACGACCGGTTGCTTTAACATGAAAATAAAGCATCTTTAGAAAATAAAACATCTAAAACCATCTTTGTAAAGGTCCGATTTAAAAACATTATAAGAAAGATCCTTGTTTCCAAAAGAGTTCTGCCCATTTTTCCAACAGTTTTCTTGACGGATCTTTAGAAGCATTAGTGCCTTTCTGATCACATCCACCCTAAACAAAGCATAGAACTTAATTTCTGTACTCCTTTTAAATGATAATAGCCAGTATAAAGTCCCTAAAGGAACTGGAGACATCTGATATCTTCTATCCTATATCTTTTGTTGCCGGCCCAAGTCATTCAGATTCTGCTTACAACACAAATGTACGATTATTTTTTCTCAAATGGCCAAATCTTTGGCCTGCTAATCATGAAAAAATCATATTTTATTCCCATGACACTTTACTTGCATATTTTATTATACCTACTTAACTTGTATCGACATTTATCTATCTCTATATTTATTTTTCTGTATCATAAGGTAGTTTAAGTTCATTTGTTTTGGGTTCAATAGATGTATTTTTCATATTTTCGATTCTTGTTTTCTTTTTTCACATCTTCGAGTCCCCCTTTTGTTACTTCGCGCACCTTAGTGGGGTCCGCCCAGAGTTTGACAACCACTGTGTAGGGTTTTATTTTGTAAAACACTCTACGGCATTTCAAGCTAAGTTAGATTCCCTTGTTTATTCAGCCGTCCATCGGTGTTCCATTTTTGTTATAAATTGTATTTAGTCTCTCTTTATTTACTAAACATTTTATATGATGATTAGAAAACAGTTATCTTGTTCAGGCTTTAATTTAAAACAGCATTTTCATCAACAGGTTATAACCACTTTGGTACTCACGGGGCTTTGTATAATACAACGTTTTAGAAATTCTGTGAATGCTTGGCAATAGCCTTCCATTTTACAGCAGTTATGATCCCCTGAAAATAAGATCGGTTATAGTAGGTTATAGGAGCCTATACACTACAGGGCTGATGATGATTAGGCTTATTTTGGACACGTTAGGCCAATCAGGATGGAAAATGTTTTTAGTGACTAGTTACATCATATCTATTATACGAGTTCGCACAAGGATTAAAGTTTTACTAAAACTGTCTATCATTGAACTATCATTGAAAACTGCTTTTCCACTCTGTTTGTGAAAAGCTTCCTTGGTTTTAGGAGCATTCAGGGTCAAGGGGATGTAAGTTTGAACTGCGATTCCAAGTGTCTGCAAACGTCTTGAATACGAGTCCAAGGACCAGGGTTTGTGCAGGGATCATAGTCAGGGGCAGTTAAGCTAGACATTATTATTCCAAAATGAAACATTGACTCGCCCCTATCACAAAGATAAGACAGTACAAACTAAAATGTACAAATACTAAGTCGCAGAGGAGATTAAAAAACATCTTAAAACCGGATCACCCCAAGCTCACCGCACACTACAACAGAACCTAGGTGTTCTGCGATATATTATCAGCTAAACTGTCATCTATGTAGGCAGTTCCACGGGATTGCAAAGAGTTGGGGAAAACATTATTTAACATCTGCTAGTATGAGGCTAATTAACATGAGCCGGTTATTGTTAGAATCTTATCTGGCACTAAAAGTGAGGCTTGTGTTCCTCCTGATTCAGGAAGAACATTAAATATTGGAGTTTAGAATATGAACTAGACTGGTAGTCTTGATGGTAAGGACATTTGTGCCAAAATAATTAAATAAAGTTAACTATGAAGTAAATAACCACATGAAAAAGTGGAGTGATTACAATTTGAAAAACTGCCGTGATGTATAAAAACATTTGAAATAAATAATAAGCTTTTTTTGACATGCGCAGTCTGGAATAGTCTGAACGTGTCTTAAAGAGTTCATTTTTAAATAAAGCTTAAAAAGGCAAATTAAAAATATTAAATCTGAATAAAACACAGAAGTATCATTTAATGATATCAATTACGGTTAAGTATTATCAAGCACCGGGATCTATTTAGAAGGTTTATAAGGTTTAGTTATAAACAAAATGATTGGTGGCGTTTTGCTTTGAAATGAACAATAGTTTGATAGAGCTTTAAGAATTAGAATGCAAGACAAACCTCTCACACTCTATAACAAAATGTTGCTGTTCCAATAGGAGTATCTCGGATCTCTGTTTTAGTTTAACCTTTTGACAAGAAACCCCTGGTCAGGGAAATATACCACCTATATTGAAATCGAACAGCGCCGACATGCTAACTAAATAGATCTAATCTAAGATATTT
>JANRMT010050070.1:22495-39892 GCA_026402145.1 Polypterus bichir lapradei | reverse complement strand
GTAGGTAGAAGGCTGAAATTTGGCAGGCTTATTCCTTACAGCTCACTTACAAAAGTTAAGCAGGTTTCATTTCGAAATTCTACATGTAACGGTCATAACGGTCGATAACGGTCGACAACGTCCGCCATGTTGAACTTTCTTATTTATGGCACCATCTTCACGAAATTTGGTAGGCGGCTTCCCTGCGCTAACCAAAACCGATGTATGTACTTATTTCGATGGTATGACGCCATTGTCGGCCGCCATTTTGAACTTTCCAACGTCACTAATTTTCCAACTTCCCGTGTAGGTAGAAGGCTGACCCCATCTTCACGAAATTTGGTAGGTGGCTTCCCTGCGCTAACCAAAATCGATGTACGTACTTATTTCGGTGGTATGACGCCACTGTCGGCCGCCATATTGAATTTTCCAAACATCACTAATTCTCCAACTTCCCGTGTAGGTAGAAGGCTGAAATTTGGCTGGCTCATTCCTTACACCTTACTTACAAAAGTTAAGCAGGTTTCATTTCGAAATTCTATGCGTAACGGTCATAACGGTCAACAATATCCGCCATGTTGAACTTTCTTATTCATGGCCCCAACTTTACGAAATTTGGTAGGCGGCTTCCCTGCGCTAACCGAAACCAATGTACATACTTATTTCGGTGGTATGACACCACTGTCAGCCGCCATATTGAACTTTCCAACGTCACTAATTCTCCAACTTCCCGTGTAGGTAGAAGGCTGAAATTTGGCAGGCTCATTCCTTACAGCTTACTTACAAAAGTTAAACAGGTTTCATTTCGAAATTCTACACGTAACGGTCATAACGGTCGATAACGGTCGACAACGTCCGCCATGTTGAATTTTCTTATTTATGGCCCCATCTTCACGAAATTTGGTAGGTGGCTTCCCTGCGCTAACCAAAACCGATGTGCGTACTTATTTCAGTGGTATGATGCCACTGTCGGCCGCCATATTGAAGTTTCCAACGTCACTAATTCTCCAACTTCCCGTGTAGGTAGAAGGCTGAAATTTGGCAGGCTCATTCCTTACAGCTTACTTACAAAAGTTAAGCAGGTTTCATTTCAAAATTCTACGCGTAACGGTCAACAACGTCCGCCATGTTGAACTTTCTTATTCATAGGTAGAAGGCTGAAATTTGGTACTTATTTCGGTCATATGATGCCACTGTCGGCTGCCATATTGAACTTTTCAACGGTCTTTGTTACCTATGGGCCCATCTTCAAGAAATTTGGTACGCGGGTTCCCAACCCTAACTGAATCCTACTTACGTACATATATACGTCCATAGCCTGCAGCTCGGTCACCGTGTGAGGCGGCGTTGGGTCCCCCATCCCAGCGCCTCCCACGTTGTTGGCTGCCTGCCTATATAAGGCCGTCTGTCGCTCCAGTCTCTACATTCCCTTCCTTGCTTCACCACGGTATTCACGTCTCCCTGCTGATAACTACAGCCTTTTTATTTAATCCACGGCTTCTCCGCTGTTTTATTGTTCATTTATTACGATTATAGTTATTGTATAGGTATTTTAGACTTACTTTACATTGTTCAGGTACCCATTTCCTTTATCATTCCAACCGTACCCCCATTAACATGTCTATCAAGGTAATCACCATCGATCAAAGAACTGTCACTTACCAAGTGGTTTCCATGCCCGGAGATGGCACCTGCCTTTCCATTCTCTTTGTTACATATTGCACAGCCATATCAGGCTCACTTTTGATATCCGGAGGAACATTGTGTCTTATGTATTGAATGACTGGGACAGGTTCAAGGTGTGGACTGATGACGGTACAGGAGATAATTATACTACACAGGAGCACTAGAAGAGTGAAATGCTTAAGTGTACCGAAATGGCCAAATATTTTACACCTTTGGACAACCGCCAATGCCTCTTAAACATCTTAGCTTCACAGGTGACGATTTCAGTAGTGGACACTTTGATGTTTAGAAATGTTTAAACTCTCAAAAGCTGGATGTGAAGTTATCAATGAAACTGGTTGTATACTTACAACGCTTGAAAGATGCCGAATGTCTCTTCAACACAAGTCCCACAAATACTGTCGTAACTGAAACAAACCATGAAACTCAAACCGATTATGACAGCAGCAATCCAAGCTGTGAGATTTGAAACAAGATTACTGTTCATATGGCCAACTGTACGTTGCATGCTCAAGAGTAAGCTCAGCGCACAGCTACAGCTTGGTCATATTACAACTGGAGGGCCGAACTGACAACGTGGCATACAAAGAGATCTTTAACAAATAATTATTGGTATATTTTCCCTCAGTTTAAAAAGGTTTAATTTTCTTCTTAATAAAAATTTTAAGGCAGTACTTCACCGCTGCGAAGCGCGGGTATTTTGCTATATATAATATATATATGTGTGTATATGTATGTATGTATGTATGTATATATATATGTGTATATGTGTGTATGTATATATATGTGTATATGTGTGTGTGTATGTATGTATGTATATATATATATATATATATATATATATATATATATGTATATATATATATATGTATATATATATATATATGTGTATATATATGTATGTATATATATATATGTATATATATATAGCAAAATACCTGCGCTTCGTAGCGGAGAAGTAGTGTGTTAAAGAAGCAATGAAAAAGAAAAGGAAACATTTTGAAAATAACGTAACATGATTGTCAATGTAATTGTTTGTCACTGTTATGAGTGATGAGTGTTGCTGTCATATATATATATCTACATATACTGTACACATAGAAGGAATTTTTATTTAGTCGACAGAATATTATTCCGAAATAAATCAACTCAAACCTTAAATAACTTATATTTTGCTCTCCATAAAAAATATATCCTGTCTAAATTATACAATTTAGAAATAAAGTAAATGTTAAAAGAACAAACATTCAAATTTCTTTACTCTTATGTAATTTTATATAAAAAATAAACTTAAATTTTAAATATCCCAAAAGATTTTGCTCTCCATAAAAATATATCCTGTCAAAATTATACAAATTCAAATATGAACATGGTGCATAACAAAATCTGGAAACATAAATAAAATTTGTTCTTTTCAGCAATAACAAATCAAATCATTCAGTTTATGAACAAAGTGCGTATTTGAGAACACCGTAGTGTCGACTTGGTTCAACATTACTTGGCAACAGGGAAAGTGGGGCAAGTTGCACTGGTGCATTTGTGTCTCCCATAAAAGTAGCTTCACTTGAAATCACTTTGTGATTTTGCACGGGTAAAAACGTCTGCTGAAGTGTCAGATTCTTCTTTAACTCTTCTGCTTTCTGTATCTTGTGCATTGCATTCAGGTCTTTCAGGTTATCTTGATGTTTTGTCTCATAGTGCCGTTTTTGATTAAATTCTGTAATTACACCCACATTTGCTCCAGAAATGAGATACACGGGTTTACCGGCAATGTCAGTAAACATATACTCAGCCTCCCATCGGTTTTTAAAGGCTCTATGTTCAGAATCAACTTTTCTCTTCGGCACCGTGTGGGCTAGCTTCGCAATAACTTGCAGCATCATAAGCTAGACTTGATTAACGCGGTAAGTGTTCGGCAAGGCAGCTGAAGCGCTGCATTATGGGATCTGTAGTTTATTGTGTTACCAGCGCTTCATATCCCCGGGCCATTAATAACAATAATACAGTATATAAAATGATCTCGCGGGCCGGATATAATTACACGCCTGGCCGGATGTGGCCTGCGGCCCTTGAGTTTGACACATATGGACTAAATAGAACTTGAAAAGATATATTTTTTCAAATGTGATCGCGCAATTCAGATAGAGTTGACGCGCACTACAGTACATCGAGCCCGCGTGCTATTGTGGTTTTGCCTGCGTGCCTCAATAAGTCATCCTCCCCTCGCTCTTACTTTTTTACCGTTCATCTAATGAATACATTGAGTATGGTTTTACCAAAACAATCATTTATGGCGAATTAAGTATCCTTTATTCGAGTATGTAGATCGAGGTATATATATACATATATATATACCCGCGTATCACAGCGGAGAAGTAGTGTGTTAAAGAAGCTATGAAAAAGAAAAGGGAACATTTTAAAAATAACGTAACATGACTGTCAATATACAGTAATTGTTTTGTGAGTGTTACTGAGTGTTGCTGTCATCAAGGATTTAATTATCATTATTTGTTTCAATCAGGTTCGTATTTGTAGGATGTGTTGTGTTCAAGTTACATTCCGTGTTTGTCAATCGTTGTAAAGATGACAGGTTTCATTCATTGATTCGTTTCTTACTGCATCAATAAACAGCTCGTTGTCTTCTTTATCTGAGACCTGACACACTGCATGCACGGGTTTTTTTTTTTACACTGTCTTCCTTTAGCGGGACATTGACTTTTTCCACCGTGTGCTTTGTTTCCGCAGCAGCTGCACTTATGAATATTCTTGTATGTATCAGACGCTTTATAATATTTTTTTGCTGCCTTTTCAATTGTGTAATTCGTTTTTTGTTCAGCGCTTTTTGGAACGGTTGCTTTTTTTCTGTGCACTGCAGCAGTTCACGTGAGCCGCTCGGTGTACATGCATCGAAGTTTCCCAGCTGTGCTTGTGCCATGTCATGCTATGTCCATGGCTGTATTTAATGTTACCGAAGTCCTGGCACTTAAAACTTTCTCTTGCAGTTTCGCTGAGTTTGTGCCAAACACCACCCTGACCATCTCATCTTCCTCTGCATAAGCACAGTCCTTCACCTGTGAATATTTAGTGGCAGTTTGCTATTGGATTGCCGCTGACGGACGGCCTTATATGGGCAGGCACTAAATTAAAAACGCTAGCGGCAGCCTGTCTATGAACTTAATTTAAAGTTTAGGTTTACACCGTGCTTTGTTTCCGTAGTAGCAGCACTCATGAATGTGGTTGTATATGTCACTCGCTCGCTTCTTATTGTTACGCTGCCTTCTCAATTATATAATGCATGTTTTCTTCTTCAGCGCTTTTTGGGGCTCTTCCTGGTTTTCTACGTACTGCGTGATTACGTGGGAGGCGTGATGATGTCACACGAAACTCCGCCCCCACGGCTTTCGCGCTCATCTCCATTACAGTAAATGGAGAAAAACAGCTTCCAGTTATGACCATTACGCGTAGAATTTCGAAATGAAATCTGCCCATCTTTTGTAAGTGAGCTGTAAGGAATAAGCCTGCCAAATTTCAGCCTTCTACCTACACGGGAAGTTGGAGAATTAGTGATCAGTCTGTCAGTCAGTGAGGGCTTTGCCTTTTATTAGTATAGATTTACCTGAAGGAAAAAAAAAATTGTTCAGTTTGCAGTTTTTGTCAGTATGTAAAAACAGAAGCCCAAATATCAATCGACACGAAGTAGACGTGTCTGCTTGGCTAGTGCAGAGGTAAGAAGCGTTGTGTCATAACGCGTATAAACGAGTCCCTAGTGCTTTTACAGCCCAAGTGTTATTCAGCATGGACACTTAACTTGCATGACACAAATCTGTACTGTTTCCTGAATTTAAAATTATAACTCTAGTACATCATGAATATTTTATAATAATATTCAATACCCTGATATGTCATCTAACAACCAGGAATCCATGTCAATAAAGAAAGGTAGGAGATGTATATAATTGAGTTTTATCAATAAATCAAAGTTGGTAATTAATAAACTTGCACGCATTATCCAATGTATTATGTAGGATTGTGCAATATGTATCATCTATGATAATATCTTAATTGTTTTAACAATGTGTAAGCTGAGATTATCGAGTATGTCACTCAGTTTGCAAAGAACTATCAAAAACTCACCTTAAGAGTCATCGCATTTGCTGTTTCATGTAACCTGACAGGACAGACTACTGCACATGCATACATAGCGCATCACAAGTTAAGCTAGCATAGCTGCCTAAAACTGAGTGAGCAAACGGCTCCAGGATATAAGCAGCCTCACAATCTACATTGTTATATTTAATTGCAAGACATGAATCATCCTCACTCGCATGGTGGTGGTTTGGCTTTGAAAAACTGGTGTTGCTTAAAAGACTGCAATCTGCAAACTAGCTCAACAACTAACTTGTTTCACCATGTGCGAAATGAAATTGATCTAGAATCGTGTCAGGCAAAAAAAAAAAAACAGGAATTCCGAGAAAGAGAGTCTCTGCACACTGCCATTGAAAAAGAGATTGAGAGTTACTTGATACCTGAGATGAACAGTGATGTAAATCCACTTGAGTGGGGGAAAACACAAGAAGTAAATTTCCTCAAATTGTGAAAATTTGCAAATAATTACCTGTGTATCCCTTCCTCAAGCAGCCTATCTAAGAGGGCTTTCAGCACTGGAGGTAATGTAACAGGTAACCATGCTACTCCAAAGTCAGATGCTGTGAACAGACTGTTTCTGTATATATATATATTTTTTTTTTTTGTATTTTTGTGCAATGTATGAAAGAACTTGTTTACAAATGCTGTAGTTTTTTTTTTCTGTGCAGTATTCAAAAGAACTTTGGATTTTTACACTATAGTACAGTATGTCAGATTTTTGTTCTTGCTTGTATGCTGCACAATTCACCTTAAAGGAGAGCAGTTTTTTGTTTATCCAGACTGTATGTTCATGCCCTGTAGTTCAATTATGATTAGTATTTTATTCCCTTTAGATTCATATCTTGTTTACATTAAGGATAAGTATCTGCTTAAAATGCTCTTATAATAGTGTTTTTTGGTCTTGTAGTGTTGTGTTTTTTTTTTTTTTTGGTAAATTCTGTAGGACACTTTATGGTTTACTCATACTTGGCTTTGATCTTAGTAATATGTTGACTGGAGATTTTAATATTTTTGTGTTATTTTACTTCAGTTTTAAGTAAATAAATAAGACCTGTTTTCCTTAACTATTGTTTTCATTAATCTCATTAGTAAGCAACCATTAATAGCCTGTTATAAACATCAAGCTAGATAAATAAGACTTTTATAAGCATGTTTTAAAAGGATGCAAAAATATTGTCTAATTATTGTTATAGTCAAAGTCACAGAAAATATCGAGAGATAATTTTTTGCCAATATCACACACCCCTACTATTATGTGCTGGTTGTATGATCTATAAACAAAGTACTATACAGTCTGTTTAATTGAAAAGAAAAAGAAATAAGTTCACAGGTTAAAAAAAAAAAGTTTTTTTTTTTTTTTTTTAAACTCAGAAACATCAAGAGCTTGTCTGAAATCCAGATTGTCCAGGTAGCCTGTGGGTACTATCATTCTCTTGCATTATCAAAAGGTTAGTCCTTTTTGGTTTCTGAAATAAGCAGTGTTTAAACCTCTTTTGATTTTCGCATTCCAGTTCACTTTTGTTTTCTAAATGTCATCTGAACCGGGTAAAGTGCATAATCCTATCCTGATTTTTATTATTTTTTGTTTTGGTCATTGATTCCTAAGTATTTTTCATCATTACTCCGATGTAGTGTCTGTTGTGTGTACTAGGGTGGGAAATTGAGGTATGAGATTCATAAAAGCTGTTCAAAACCTTTTCGCAAATTATATCTGTTTTTCCTCATCATATTCCTAAATGTTGAGTTTAATTTTTTTTTAGATATATTACAGTTCAAAATGTATCCTTTTAATTTTATAGCTAACATTAGTTTAGGGTATCACTAGTCTCTTGGTCTATTTTCAAGTTATGGTCATTATTTATAGTCCTGTGTCTTCCTGGTGTTTTTCTACCAGCTAACCGTTCTTAGATCTGCAAGAACCCACATGACTTTGCATTATATTTCTCTTTTGCTGTTAACCTGCCAAATTGTCTTAGTTGATTTAAAGTTTTTAATTTTTTGTTGCAACAATTCCCTTGTCTTTTTTAGACAGCAAGATATTCTCATGGGGTCAGAATAAATATGGACAACTTGGATTGGGCATGGAGTCAAAAAGTCAGTCTTCTCCACAGCATATCAAATCCCTTCTTGGTATTCCTTTTGGCCAGATAGCCGCTGGAGGTGCCCATGGATTTGCACTCACGCTCTCAGGGGCCATCTTTGGATGGGGTCGCAATAATTTTGGACAACTGGGTGTCAATGATGAGAAGGGTAAATTCTTCTGGTTCTTTATTTAAAAATTTACATTCTTAATTATTTAAAATTACAAACATTGGTTATTATTCTGTTACAACTGGATATTGCTTTATTTTCCTTGTTTATTAGTAGAGGTTTTGTTTTCACATCAAGTTAAGTTTCAAAAATGGACATTTCAGACATTTTATAGTATGTGATATGTATTGTTTCACCATTAAGGGTTACTTTTCCTGCAGATAGATATGCTCCAGTACTTCTTAAGTCCTTAAGAACACAGAAAGTAATTTACGTATGCTGTGGAGAAGATCACACTGCTGCACTTACTAAGGTACTGTCCATCTATATTTGTAACCTGTTTATCCAGGGCAGGGACCTTTTAACATAATCAGTATGTTTGTTTTGTACATGAATGAACTCTCAGGTTTAGATACTCCTTTTTCAGTCATATCTGTTATAATTTAATCTGTGACTGTTTCTTCTCAAAGCTACAACTTGTTGAATGGTGAAGGAGTAATGTTTTTGCTGATATGTAATTAAAATTAAAAAATAATGTATTGCAGAATCTAATTTCATGTCTGAGTTCTGGTGGTTTGTGTATTACCTACATTGTAGTGGTTAATTGATTCCTATTAAAATTTTTCTGTCAGAGAAGTACGTTCTGTTTATTTATTACCTTTTAAATATCAGAACATGTTACCGCTTTTTCAGTTGATGGACAGAGCTTAGTATTGGAACTCTGTATTGGCCTCATTTAACCTCTTCTAGTGTAATGAACTAAAAAAGGCTAGTCATTGTCAGTCTTCTAAACAGTTGAGTGTGCTTTTTAATTTTAGTAAGACATTTGTCCTTTTTTTCTATTTCTTTTTTTACTTTTTCAACTTGGATTTGTTGTAGGAAGGCGGTGTATTTACATTTGGTGCTGGAGGATATGGTCAGTTGGGTCATAACACTACCAGTCATGAAGTAAACCCTAAGAAGGTCTTTGAATTAATGGGAAGTGTTGTCACACAGATTGCCTGTGGTAGGTAAGTACTGAAGTTTTTTTTTAACCCAGTATTAATTTAGAACTTAAGTACTGATCATGATTAATACTGTTTTTTAATCTAATATGATATAAACCCAGGTTACATTATTTTTCCCCTTATGTAAACTATTTATTACTGGATAAAAGGATATTTTCTTTCAGTTCTAACACATTTCGGTTGTCGCTGCAAAGAATAAACAACAGCAGTATTTAAGAGCATAATGATGTGTTCTTTTTGCTCGATATACAAGTACAGTAGTGGAAATTTCATCTTGCCGGAGCTCTGTATAATTCTTACTAGAAATTGCTTAAGGGCTCTATCTAGGCTATCTTAGAATCTGACACTGTATATTTAAGCCATTATTCCCTTTTTCAGCTTCACACATTGGCACAGTGTAAATGGAATACTTCCTTTCCACCAGGTAACTTTTTGTGGCTTTAAACACTACACACTTGACAACTATGAAGCAATTTCTCTTGGGATTTTGTTTGTTTACAGTAAGTGTGCTATGTATTGTTTCAACAACTCTGGACTAATTTTGTTGGAACTAAAACGCCTATTGGTTAGTCCTTTTCTTCATTACTTTTTTTGTTATGTACTGTTCTAGAAAATCATGGCCCTATTCTGTCCACATCAGGTGCAAAACACGAATCCTGCTGAGTGAGGTATCACTTGCAGTTGAACCAATATTTTTTTAGTTCTCAAAACTTCATAATAGTATTAGCCTTGTTACCATTAGTAGAAATAAGTGTAAATAAATGATATCTCTTGCTTTACGTGTATCTTTCCTCCGTATCCTTGTGTGTCTGATTGACTGGCGCTGTCTCTTTTGAGTACGTTCCCATAAAGCCTTCTTCTCTTTGAGCTGCCTTGCTTGTCCCCTGTCCACTTTTATACTTCTCATCACTGATGGCGACTCACAGTGTGCCTTTACTCATTATTGTGTATCTCACGTTTGCACTACCTCTTTCAGTTGTCACCAAAACTAAACTGACTAATCACATTAAAGCCAAATTGACCAATCAGATTACTCATAGCAACTGGACACATATGCAAAGCTTAGTATTTTATTGTAGAGTGAAAATTATGAGTCTCTATCGTAGTGGTCTTTATTTTTAGAAATAACACAATATAGAGGAAAGAAAAAAAAGACAAGCCTTTAAAAACTAACAAAATGAATAGATGACAAGGTTGATTTGACTTAATAGTGTCCTGTACAACTGAGTCTCACGTAGCTAACACTTATTGGCATCAAGCATGCTAATGGTTAAAATGCCCTCCTAATCCCAGTAAAGGAGTTGTTTTTTTTTTTTTGGAAATGATTGCTACTGTAATATTGGATGGTTCACAATGCTTACTGTGCAAAACAATAATATGAATAAGGGTAGATAGCGTATATGCTTACTTGGATCTATTTATACATGAAACTTGTATATTTAAATGCTTGTTCTATTTATATGCTTACTTTATTCATTGTTGAATTAAATAACATATGTTAGCAGTACTAGGGTGTTGTACCGTGTTAGCCATTATGAATGTAGTGAGAAGTCAAGCAAAATGACACCTCTTATTGGCTAACTAGAAAGATTACAATATGCAAGCTTTCGAGGCAACTCGGGCCTCTTCTTCAGGCAAGATGGAATGTAATGTAAGATGTAATTACATCTTGCCTGAAGAAGGGGCCTGAGTTGCCTCGAACTATACTGGGACTATAACATAATAAAGGAAACATTAAATAGCAAAAAGCAATATCTGTATGTAATATAAAATTATTTTTTCCAGGCTGGCAGTTATAGCTGATTAGGTGAATTCAGGGTTAACGTTTGTGACATGCCATCTATGGGAATGTACTTTGCAATGCATTTAAAAAAAATAAAAATAAAAGCTAAAATTGCAATTAATTTTATGTAGCTTAGGAATATACACGTGCGATTGAAATTTGTAAAATCTAAAGTGTCATCACCTGTGCATAGATATAAGGTGGATTACTTACCAAACTGCCCTAGAATAATTTAAAGATTTTTGATTAAATGTGAGAAATTCATCTGAATTGTTTCCGGAAGTTTCAAAGGATAACAGCTAAGCTTCAAACAACAGGCCTTTCAGTCCAACAAATTTAACAATCCTATTCAGAGTCTCCAAAATAACATCAAGGCCCCTAAAATCTCACTCTCCACCACACTACTTGGCAGTTGATGTCACATGCCAGTTGTTCTTTGTGTGAAGAAAAACTTTCTAACATTTGTATGAAATTTGCTCTTAACATTGTCCCTGCACTTTTGAAGAAGTTATTTTAATGCAACAGCAGGGAACCACTTTACAAATTTCCTTCATTATAAATTCTTTAGTCATGTTATCTCTTAATCTCAATTTAATTGAACTAAAGAGGTTCAGCTCCTTAAATCTTTTGTCACAGCTCATACCTGTCTGTCCTTCAGTAGGCTTAGTCACTCTCCTCTGAGCTTTTTTAAAGCTGCTGCAGTGCTTTCCACTAATAGTGATGCCCCTAGTAATTAAAAGGAAAATGGATTTGTTTCTCCTCTTGATTCTTTTAATTTGAAGTATTAATATGATTTAGTATGATAACTAAAAAGAAAAAATCCTGTCATATGAAAATTATTTTTTCAAATATATTTGTGATATAGTTACAGTGGCTTGCAAAAGTATTCGGCCCCCTTGAACTTTTCCACATTTTGTCACATTACAGCCAAAAACATGAATCAATTTTATTGGAATTCCACGTGAAAGACCAATACAAAGTGGTGTACACGTGAGAAGTGGAACGAAAATCATACATGATTCCAAACATTTTTTACAAATAAATAACTGAACAGTGGGGTGTGCGTAATTATTCAGCCCCCTGAGTCAATACTTCGTAGAACCACCTTTTGCTGCAATTACAGCTGCCAGTCTTTTAGGGTATGTCTCTACCAGCTTTGCACATCTAGAGACTGAAATCCTTGCCCATTCTTCTTTGCAAAACAGCTCCAGCTCAGTCAGATTAGATGGACAGCGTTTGTGAACAGCAGTTTTCAGATCTTGCCACAGATTCTCGATTGGATTTAGATCTGGACTTTGACTGGGCCATTCTAACACATGGATATGTTTTGTTTTAAACCATTCCATTGTTGCCCTGGCTTTATGTTTAGGGTCGTTGTCCTGCTGGAAGGTGAACCTCCGCCCCAGTCTCAAGTCTTTTGCAGACTCCAAGAGGTTTTCTTCCAAGATTGCCCTGTATTTGGCTCCATCCATCTTCCCATCAACTCTCACCAGCTTCCCTGTCCCTGCTGAAGAGAAGCACCCCCAGAGCATGATGCTGCCACCACCATATTTGACAATGGGGATGGTGTGTTCAGAGTGATGTACACTGTTAGTTTTCCGCCACACATAGCGTTTTGCATTTTGGCCAAAAAGTTCCATTTTGGTCTCATCTGACCAGAGCACCTTCTTCCACATGTTTGCTGTGTCCCCCACATGGCTTGTGCCAAACTGCAAACGGGACTTCTTATGGTTTTCTGTTAACAATGGCTTTCTTCTTGCCACTCTTCCATAAAGGCCAACTTTGTGCAGTGCACGACTAATAGTTGTCTTATGGACAGATTCCCCCACCTGAGCTGTAGATCTCTGCAGCTCGTCCAGAATCACCATGGGCCTCTTGGCTGCATTTGTGATCAGCACTCTCCTTGTTCGGCCTGTGAGTTTAGGTGGACGGCCTTGTCTTGGTAGGTTTACAGTTGTGCCATACTCCTTCCATTTCTGAATGATCGCTTGAACAGTGCTCCGTGGGATGTTCAAGGCTTTGGAAATCTTTTTGTAGCCTAAGCCTGCTTTAAATTTCTCAA
The DNA here is from genome assembly GCA_026402145.1 of Polypterus bichir lapradei. NCBI lineage: Eukaryota > Metazoa > Chordata > Cladistia > Polypteriformes > Polypteridae > Polypterus > Polypterus bichir. The sequence continues at coordinate 26,979 of JANRMT010050070.1, read as the reverse complement.
TAACTTTATCCCTGACCTGTCTGGTGTGCTCTTTGGACTTCATGGTGTTGTTGCTCCCAATATTCTCTTAGACAACCTCTGAGGCCGTCACAGAGCAGCTGTATTTGTACTGACATTAGATTACACACAGGTGCACTCTATTTAGTCATTAGCACTCATCAGGCAATGTCTATGGGCAACTGACTGCACTCAGACCAAATGGGGCTGAATAATTATGCACACCCCACTTTTCAGTTATTTATTTGTAAAAAATGTTTGGAATCATGTATGATTTTCGTTCCACTTCTCAAGTGTACACCACTTTGTATTGGTCTTTCACGTGGAATTCCAATGAAATTGATTCATGTTTGTGGCTGTAATGTGACAAAATGTAGAAAAGTTCAAGGGGACCGAATACTTTTGCAAGCCACTGTATTTACACACCTTTTTGGTCATATAAGTAAAATCTAACTGAAATATATTTCCATTCATATTTTACATTTTTAAGTTAATCTGAGAGATTGGAAATGATCAGCCATGACTTCCTGTTTTACTGGGATATAAATATGAGCTGACAGTCATCTGTCACAATTGGAAAGATGTGGTAATGATGTGCAACCAAGGGTTTTTAAGTTGCACAGATTAAGAAGTGGCTATAAGAAAACAGATAAAATGATTGCAAATACCCATTTCCACTATCAGAGCAATGATTAATCATTTTAAGGCAACGGCAAATATATAAAGTTGGTCTAGAAGAATCTGTGTTTATATAGACCTTTCACAAAATGAGAAGGGGTAATTGTCTGTTTTTTCAAAATCTAATGAAATAGGTAACTCCAGTGCAGCACAGTGCTCGGTAGTTAATGCATCCCAAAGGTATTGAATATTAGGCCAATTAGTTAGTTTAAATTGGCTTCATCCAAGTATGTAGGTGAATTGGCTCTGTGATGCATTGGTACATTATCCATGGAAGGTTCCTACCTTATACCCAATTCTGTCATTCTTAATTGGTTTGAACTGGTTCAGAAATTGATGTACTAAGTCAGGGGTTCCCAATGCGTCGATCGCAAAGGGAGTGCAGGTAGATCGCGTTGCATTCAAAAAAATGTTTTTTTTAAATGTTAGTCTATATATCCTCCTTATGGCATTTGCCACTTAATTGACAATACAGGGCGGCCAGTCTGAGATCTCTTTTCTTCTAACACACTGGTCATCCTGCACGCACAATCAAACACGCGAGGTACTGAAAACTCCGGCTATCTAAGTGATCTAGTTAGCCTTCCAATTTATACCGACTAAAGAAGGGATTTAAAAAAAATTGTTGTTTATGGGCTGGATATGGAATTGGAAAAGAGGATTTTTTTCTCTCACAATGTCACGATCGAAGTGCATTTGTCTGATCTGTCAATCCATCATTGCTATTCCAAAGAAGGAAAATGTGGAAAGGCATTTTCGAACTGTTCATAAAAGCGACGAAACTGACTTCCTTCTGAAAAGTGATCTGAGAAAGACAAAGGAGAGGGAACTAAAATCGCAGTTAATTGGACAGCCGTCATTTTTCATTCGGCTGAATTCAAAAGCAAAGACAGACACACCTAAGCATGGTTCCAGGTGAGTCACTCGATCATTAAGCATATGAAGTCCTTCCAAGATGGAGAGATGATAAAAGATGCCTTCGTTGAGGCAGATGGCTAGGGAGAAATTCCTGCTGAGATTTCAAGACCCCTGGCCGGAGAAAAAGGAGTTTCTCCTTGTCGTTAAACATGCAGAATACAAGCAACTTAATAACGATCAATGGCCTCTAGACTTGGCTTTTTTTTTTACCCCGATCTGACCAACATGTTGAATGAGCTTAATTTACAGATGCAAGGAAAAGAGAAAACCATGGTCAATATGATTAGCTCAGTTAATGCTTTCAAACAAAAAATGCAACATCTGTCCTCAAAGTTGCAGCACCTTGATTTGGGGAACATCCAAAACCTTGCGTCAGAGGTGGAGACGTAATGGAAGGTGTGCGCGCAACTTGACAGCATACGCTACACAGAGCAGATTGAAAATTGTCTGTCAGACAATAATGCAAAAAAAGTAACAATTCGAGTGATGCCCAAAGTAGCGGAGTAAGAGTAGCGTTTCTTCTTCACAAATGTACTCAAGTAAAAGTAAAAAGTATGGTGTAGTAAAACTACTCTTAGAAGTGCAATTTTTTAAAAAAAGTTACTCAAGTAAATGTAACGGAGTAAATGTAATTCATTACTACCCACCTCTGATACTCAGTGTATATTGTGGGGTGCAGCCCGGTCACCGACAGGCAGACATGGAGCCCACTGCAGTCCGGCAATGTCCATTGTTGTTTCCCCGCACCAGGGGGATATGGCCCTTTTGTGGACCAGTGGCGGTCCGTGGGGTTAATCGCTCTCGCGGGGTTTTGTGTGCGCCACTCCTGTGGCGCGTGTGTGGGCTTACCTGCTGTTCCGGACTGCCCACAAAATAATTTTTTCGGGGTCCCTGCCTTGCACCAGGCAGAGAGTCCCATCTGGGATGCCATTGTGGGGTGCAGCCCGGACACGGACAGGCAGACATGATGGTTTCACCACACACACATTTATTTACAATATTTACACAAGACAAAGTGCACAACCCAATGCCGAGGCACCAATCACCCCTTAAGTCCAGGCCTCACAGTCCAATGCCTTTTACTTTTCTGGTCTGCCTCCAATCCTCTCCTCCGAGCTCTGTCCTCTTTCACCCGGCTCCAGCCCTCGAATGGAGGGAGACGGCCCCTTTTATGCAAGCCCGGACGGGCTCCAGGTGCTTCCTAAACCTCCTCCGCGGACACTCCCCTGTGTGGCGGAAGTGCCGGCTGTGCACCTGGAAGCAGTCCGGGTGTCCCTATTTTTCTTTCCCCCAACACTTCGGGTGTGGCGGAAGTGCTGAGGTCAAAGGCTGTAAAGGCATAGGGGCGCCCCCTGGTGGTGACCACGGGTCCCTACAGGGCTGAGCTTCCAAGCTCCCAACCCGTGGTCCCCAAAGCAACCAGGGCGGTCACCCCCACATGGTCTGTGGAAGGTGCAAGTCCTACTCTGGTCCTCCTGGGCTTCCCGGCCGGGTTGCCTCCCCAGCTTTTTCTGACTATATATACATACACACACAGTGGAACCTCTGTTCACGACCATAATTCGTTCCAGAATTTTGGTCGTGAACTGAAGCAGTTTCCCCCATAGGATTGTATGTAAATACAATTAATCCGTTCCAGACCGCACAAACTGTATGTAAATATATGTAGATTAAGCACAAATATAATTAATTACACCATAGAATGCACAGTGTAATAGTAAACTAATGTAAAACCATTGAATAACACTGACACAAAACACCCAGGCTCCCTGCTCAGCCCTCTCTCTCTCTCTCTCTCTCTCTCTCTCTCTCTCTCACACACCACCCACCTCCCTTTCCTGTCAGCAGCACTGCTTGCTCTCTCTCTCCCTGCGCTTGCTTGCTTGCGCTCTCTAATCTCTCTGTAGCATGCACTCGCGCTTTCTAATCTCTCTGTAGCACACACCCCCTCTGTCAGCAGCATGTGAGCAGTTTTTTTAAAATGAGTTTTAAGCACAGCGGAAAAAAAAAGGAACATTAGAACAAATCCGAAGTGTATTTAAAAACCAACCACAAGCAACCAAAAAAGTAAGATTGCAGGAGATCACGCTATTAACCTTAAAGCCCGATCGCTGTAAACACTTTTTTTAAAATGAGTTTTAAGAACAGTGGGGGAAAAAAAGGAACATTAGAACAAATCCGAAATTTATTTAAAAACCAATCAATCACAAGCAACCAAAAAAGTAACAAGATCACGCTATTTTAGCCTTACATTCTGATCGCTGTAAACACTTTTTATAAAATGAGTTTTAAACACAGCAGAAAAAAGGGAACATTAGAACAAATCTGAACTTTAAAAACCAACCACAAGCAACCAAAAAAACATTGCAGGAGTTTAAAATGAGTTTTAAGCACAGTGGAAAAAAAGGAACATTTGAAAAAAGAGAAAAGTAACATTGCAACTAATCGCGCTATGAACAACTCCATCTGTAAACGCTTTCATGAGTTTTAAGCACAGGGGAAAAAACGAACATTTGAAAAAAGAGAAAAGTAGCATTGCAACTAATCCCGCTATGAACAACTCCATCTGTAAACACTTTCATGAGTTTTAAGCACAGGGAAAAAAGCGAACATTTGAAAAAAGAGAAAAGTAACATTGCAACAATTCACGCTACGAACTGAAAAATTAACTTTTGAAAAATCCGTAATACAAAAACCACCAAGAAAACTAACCTTGCATGAGTCGAGTTCTGGCATGAAGTGATTTCCTTCAGGTGTTTTCTCTCTTGTGATTTCTTGGGTTTCTTGTGTTTTTAGCTGTTTAGCTGGTGGGAGCGAAAGTCTCATGCAGCCATTCCAAAAAGAAAGTTCTTGTGACCCAACCCTTCGTGTTTGCCCCCCACATTACTGGC
>JANRMT010050070.1:11453-22395 GCA_026402145.1 Polypterus bichir lapradei | reverse complement strand
ACCATATGTTTGTATGGTTATTTTTATATATTTTAAGCCCTTATAAAATCTCCCACACCCCACACTGTTAACATTATTAGAGCCCTCTAGACATGAAATAACACCCTTTAGTCAAAAGTTTAAACTGTGCTCCATGACAAATCAGAGATGACAGTTCTTTCTCACAATTAAAAGAATGCAAACATATCTTCTCTTCAAAGGAGCGCCGTCAGGAGCAGAGAATGTCAGAGAGAGAGTGACAGAAAAACAATAAAAAAATCAATGCATGCTGTTGGGCTTTTTTAAGTAAGCACACCGTGATAAAGTAGCCGCAAAGAAGGGAGCAATGTGAAGGTAGTCTTTCAGCATTTTTTAGAGCAGCGTCCGTATCTTCTAGGCAAACAGCCTCTGTGCAAACAGCCTCTCTGCTCACACCCTCTCCGTCAGGCGCAGAGAATGTCAGAGAGAGTGAGAGAGACTGAGAAAAGCAAACAATCAAGCACTGCTCGGGAAGCACATCGTATATCATTGAGGAGTTTTATTTAATATGTAATACATGCTCTGATTGGGTAGCTTCTAAGCCATCCGCCAATAGCGTCCCTTGTATGAAATGAACTGGGTAAACAAACTGAGGAAGCATGTACTTTAAATTAAAAGACCCATTGTCTGCAGAAATCCGTGAACCAGCGAAAAATTTGTGATATATATTTAGATATGCTTATATTTAAAATCCGCGATGGAGTGAAGCCGCGAAAGTCGAAGCGCGATATAGCGAGGGATCACTGTATTTGTATTTTTGACATATGAACTGTGATCCTTTTAGCTCATTTAGTCAAACTTTGGTTTAGTTCAAGACCAATTGAAAACAGCACATTTTTTTTCATGAAGAAAATTCCAATTTTACACACATCACAGTGTAGAATAACTTGTACCAGGTGGAACCCCTTTTATAATACAGTGATAAGAGCAAGTAAATCATTTAAGGTGTTGGTCTTGTGAAAAAATTGCAAGTAAAATATATTTGTTACTGATTTTAAATTTAAATTTAAATTTTTTAAATTTTTAAAAGGATAAAGACATTTTGTATATAGTTAGAAATTTTTCTCAAAAAGAAAAGAAGCTGTTTTTTCTAGAAGTAAGAAACCATCTGTGTACTGGTCTACAGTATTTCAGTATTAGTACAAATTAGTTTTTTCTTCTCATTTCCTGGTTTTGTTTTCTTTCACTTCCAATTATCGGTAATAAAGTTAGTTGTCATTTTAACATTTATAAGATTGAATACTTGTGTTAAATACAGTATGTGTCTGCCTCTGTAGAAATGCTCAAAACAGTTAGATTGTGATGGAAGTCACTTGAGTGGATTAATTGACCACTTTTCCAGTCGGCATCCTTGTTGTTGTTTGCTCCAGAAAATATTACGTATGTGTATATTTTAAATAGATAACTTACCAGTTGTCTTGTAGCCAGTTCCTACAAACTGTCCAGTTAATACTGTAAACTTTATGGTGTACAGATATTGGCAACCGTTGCTGTGTCAAGAGAATTTTTGCTGGAGGAGACCAAAGCTTTGCACATTTTTTTCACCATAAGGTAAGCAGCAAAATAGATCTAGTCAAAGTGCATTCGATAATCATGACATTTGTATATGTGTTTATTCACATATATATTGAGTAATTGTGTGTGTTTTGTTTATGTGTGAATTTTGCTTATTATAAAATGAACAGCATACTGTTTTTGTTGTTTTAGGGAGTTATTTTCCCTCAAGGAATTGTAAAGGAAACATTTGATAGGTGTTATATGTGGTGATCCCTCAATAAGAACCTTTTTCTTTTTCTTTTATATAAAAATAGGCCATTTAGCATAGGAAATTGTCAATCTCTATTTACCTAGCATTTCCACAGTAATATCGAGTCAGGATTTGAAGGGCTCCAAGATGCTATTATCAGCAGCACTATTCAGTAACTCATTCGATGTGGCAGTAGTCCTCTGTTTAAAAAAAAAAAAAACTTTCTAACATTTGTGTAGAGTTTACTATTAACAGCTGGAATCTGCCCTAAGCATTACCCTTATCACTTTAAACATATTCATTGTATCTCCTCTTACTATTTTTTTGCTTAAATCTGAAAACATGTTTCTCCTTTAGTCGTGCCACATAGCCCAGAACTTGAAAAACTGGAATATGTTTAGTAACTCATTTCTTATCTAGATAATATGATGGTGAAAGTTTTACATTTACATTTATTTGCTTAGCAGCTTACAAAAGATGTCTCCATATTTCAGTAAACATCAGTCTGGGGTACTGTTTGGGAACAGTTATTACGGGACAAGGTTATAAAATGATCACAAGTGAATACCTCAGAACAAATTACAAGCTTGTTACAATTTCTAGGTTATTAAACCTTATAGCTCATATCATTTAGACAGAAATTCTCCAAGCCAGAGAGTCTTCAAACGCTTCTTAAACACATTGAGAAGTCAAAATTTGGAATTGAGGTGGGTAATTCATGCCTACTTCCAAGAGCTACACAGGAAGAGAGTCTGAATTGAGATTTGATACCACGCACAGGTGGTATTACCAGACGCCATGCAGCAGCAGACCTGAGTGAAGTATAGGTCCTCACAAGTGTCTCCATGTATAGTTGCTGACCTAGTGACTACTCTGTAGGCAAACATCAAGCATTTCCACCACAGGAAGACAGTGTAGTGATTTGGAAAGAGGAGTAAATGCCTTCCTCAGATGTACAACTCCCCTTTAAATCATCTTGCAGCGGCTTGGTGGCACATGTTGGTTCTCCTGCCAGCAGAGAGTTACAGTAGTCCAAACATGACCAAAGCCTCAGCCAGGCGTTGTGCTGCATGTTCTGTCATATACGGTCTGATCTTGCGGATATTGCATAGGCAAGGCTTCAAATGCAACAAAAAATTTAATTTTGTGGCAAGAATTTAAAGTTAGTCGTCATTAATAACTGACACCACAACGGTCTTGTTCTGGGTTGATATTTGGCAAAATTTTACCTGCTGTACCTTAAGTACATCGTCAAACCCTTTACTGCCATCCCCATGCACCGCTAGTCGCATGCACTCGGTTAACTCATTATTAATATGTAGATATGGCACACATAATCATAGCCAAGTTTGTTTGTCACTTTGTGAACAACAGCAGCTTTATCAATGGATCAAGTGGTTGGTGGCTATTTGAACAGCATTTTTAACTATAGGGAGTACAAAGCAATTTATCATTTGACTGTGGCAGCAAGATTATATTTCTAGTGATGCTGAATTATGCAAAGCACACAAATGTGACAATAGTGTCCGCACTGTAGGCTTGTGATGCTACTGCTGAATCTGCATTGTGTGAGAAGTGTTTGTCTTTTGCTCAGTCTCCAGGGAGCAATGCAGATATACTGGATTTAGATGATCCATTACATTATTTAAATCTGCTCATAACTGAATGACATGTTAGATGTGAGACTAACAGACACTAAAACTCAATTGCAAATTGAATATAATGACTATTGCCATTAGGCTTCTCCAATCTTTTTATGTGATAACTGATCTATAACAGCTTAGCGTAGCATCTCCTATTGGACTTCAACTTTTGTTTGATCTTTAAAATTCACATAGAGTTTAATGTGAGTATTGTAAACCGTGCATCTAAATGTCCATCTATATCAAGCAATTACGCCAGTCAGCAGATTTCAGGGAGAATTGAGCTTTTCAAAACAGAAGCCGATTTAAAAAAAAAAAAAAAAATACGGGTAAAGAGTCACAAGTATTAAAATAAAATTCACAGTACTGTTTAATTGCAAAATGTGTCCCCAAGGAGGCATCTTTAGTATGGGTCACATCTCACTTTTGTGATAAAACTGCCTGGAGAGACTTTAAAGAACTGAAAATAAAGTGTATTATATCTTACATTATCATGTGTAAGGAATTACAAAATATACATGGAAAGGGACGGAGCTGATGTATCGAAAATGTATGATAACCATACAGAATGAACTGAATGTATTGGGTTGCACTGCAGATGAGCTTAATGTGCAAATGTTGAGGGATTTCAAATGCAAATTGCATCTTAGTTATTGCAGATTGTGGCATTTATGAGCCAGACAGAAATGGTGTGATTATATATGGTTGACACATTTCTTCAGGTGAACCTATGGACAGTCTTATTGGATTTGCTGAACTTAAACATAACCTTGGCCATGGAATAGTAAACACAATTTAGAAGATAAAACATAAGATCTCTGCAACTTGGAGTACACGGAACCAGCTGTAATATTGTTGCATCAAGTGGAAAAGTGTATTCCTAAAATGTGAGGAGGAGAGTTAGGAGAACATGTACTTTCACTTTACTGTTGTGATGTAGAGATTTTCCAGGCGGTGTGGGGAGAGCTTAAATTGCTTATCAAAGGCCAGCTTGCCAAACATGTCTTGAAGTAGTTTGTGGGAGGCTGTCTTGAAAAAAAGAGCCTTACTGTACAGATTTCAGGAGTGTGTTGCATCTAGTTGAGGTCATGCTCGTATTACCCTTCACAGCTACACAGTGGGAACAAGGTTTTTCTGCACAAAGTAGCTAAAATCAAAATTTTATAATTTACTGCCTCAGCGTTAAAAGAGTTTATTCAGGATTACCTCAGAAGGCCTTTCACTTGATCATGAGCCCTGTGTATGGCATTGGATCAATTCACAGAAAGAGAAATGCCTCTGTGTACGTATGGGATGGCTTTTTGATGTTAATATTTTGATAGTGACGCATAATTTGACAAATAACCATTGAGTTTTTGTGTGTGTTTGTAGTACTGATATTGTAACAAAGTACATAGTTTTAAAGTTTGAACAAAGATCAATGTGCAGTCAAAGGACAATGGACAAATCTAATATTCAAGATATAAAAGACACTCATACCTACAGTCACAGAACAGAGGACAAAGTATTTTCTTTTTCTAGTTTTATCTCTTACACGTTCTGTCAAAATGTATACTTTAAATTTGCTAATTGAATATGATTTAGCTAGCCATATTATGCAGGATTAGTAGTTGCCCTAAAAAAGAATCGATCAGCATAGTGTTTGCAAAGCCTAATCTCACTGTCTTGTTTTCAGTGTTGATTATTATCAGATAATCATGCAGTACAACCTTTTTGAAAAAGCTTTCCAGTTGAAGGAACAAGGATGTTGCTTCATATTTAATGTTTTCACTAAAACTTAATAGTCTCTAATTTTATGTATTCAAATGATGTAATAGGTATTTGGCGATGTCGCTTTCATCTTTAATATGTTCCCCCATGAAAATGTATATGTGTAATTATGATTTTGAATTTTGATAATTACAGTGCTACTAAGGAGCAGCAAAAGCTATTGCTTTGTCTTACAATTCAATTTACTTCTTTTCTCAGAATTCTTTGCTTCCAGATGATTTCAGAAATCCTGAACCAAGCAAGCAAATATTGACATTAAATGAAGAAACTATTGAAAGGTGGTTAAGTCAATCACAAGGAAGACATTCATTTGAGATATTAGGGTAAGAACTACCATTGCAAAAGTTTTCTTTTTGTTTGTTTGTTTTTTTGCTCTTTAGATTCAGTCATTTTTAACACTCTTAGTCCTGAACAGGGTCGTGGGGGTCTGCTGGAGCATAGTGTGCAAGGCATTGAACAAACTCTGGACACAGGGTGCCAGTTCCTCACAGGGCAAACGCACGTCCACAACACCGAGCACACAGTAGGCCCATTTTTGAATCACCAATTCACCTAACCTGCATGTCTCTGGACAGTAGGAGAAAACCAGAGCATCTGGGGAGAACATGCAAACTCCACACAGGAAGGACCCGAGACGCAAACCCTGGTCTAGCAGTGCTACCACAGTGCTACCACTGCACCACCATGCTGCCTTGCTCTTTAGAGAGCAAATTATAATTTTCTACAATTTAGTATGTGAAAGTAAACACTTGTTTTTACCAATTAGGGTTTTACTATTTAGTCATTTTAGCCAACGCATACATTTTCAGTATGAACGTTATCTTATATATAAACGTCATGCGTGAAAGTGTGTGTGTCTGTCCAGACCGGAATTGAGAGGTGGATTCGGGTAAGGATTCCACCTCTGAGGATACAAAAGCGAGCCCAGCACATCAGCAAAACGAAACCTCAGAAGAAAGACAGTCACTTAGCCACTAACATTGGCAAAATGGTATCCCTTTTACTTTTCCTTCCTCTGCTAATGCACAAGTGATGCGAGCATATCGGCAAAATGAATCCTCCTAGGAGAGAGATGTGCAGAGTAGTTCCTTTCAATTACCTGACATCTCTACATTTCATTTTTTTTTCCTGACGATTTCAATAGTTTCTAGGACCCCAGGCTTTTTACATCACAGGCTTACACAGCTAGTTAATAATTATAAGCATTCTTGAATGTACTTTTTCCTCAGTCATTAGTGTGTATATTATATTTACTGTACATCAATTATTTGGCTTCTCTTGTTTTGGTCATTTTCTTGGTAAAGCTTATTCGTTGCCACAATTCAGCATGATTGGCTGAAGGTGGTTAAAAAGCACACTTCCTTTCAGAGAGTGCTGAAACACTGACTTTTCTCTCAAACTCTCAAAATTTTAAGAAGTCTGGTGCATGTCACAACTAAAACTTGCTCTGTCAGTATGCAAGTATGGAAATGTACTGTACATTCTCTAAACAAAAATGTAACAGTATCTAATATTGCATGGGCAGCTCTTAGACTACAGACATGAAGTTGTTCTTTTAAGGCTGTTTTTTCTTTTGTTATTATCTGTAAGTTCCCAACAAATTCATTTCCTTGGACATTAGGATTTAGAATTTATTTTATGGTAATTGTCTTTATAATGTAAACTGTTTTTGATTGCTGTTTCAACTTCTCATTGCACTATGTATTTGAGCATAAAAGGGTTTTTTTTCTAGTTAAAATAATTTGTTGTACTGTGGATAGGTTTTTTTATTGTTATTAGGCTATCTCTTAAATTCTGATTTATTACATAAATTTGCCATTTCTTTACCTTGTAGAAACCTTTTGCTGATATAGAAAGTACTGAAGCTTACATGGTAGGGAAAGTCCAATTATTGTGTGAATAGATTGCCAATAATTTTTATAATTTTTATGCTAGCAAACTGCATTTTTATAATTTTTATGCTAGCATTTTACACTTTTTTGTGCCTTTTCATTAGGTGCATCCCATAAGCAGAATTTACTTTCTAGTGATGGTAATGTAATAGATTGCATTTCTTTACTTTACAGCGAAGTAGAAATGGTTTTGTCTTCTGCAAGTTGCATCAATGGAAGTTTCTTATCATTAAGGTAATAATTTGTTGGTGATTTTCAAGTAATTGTTTTATCAGAGAATTAAATGCAAACATTTACTATTATAGTTAGTGAAGGCAGGTTTTTTTTTTTTTTTTAAAAGGAGCATGTTTAAATTTTATAACCAGTTAATTTTTGTAAATGTAAGGCCCCATTAAAGTAACTAAAATAAACAAATCATTCTAGCTTTTAAGAATCTCTGAAATTCAGTATAATTAAGCACAACTCTGTGAAAGAGCTGCACTCTGCTTTTCAGACTATTATCAACATATCATCAGGAATTGCAAAAGTAGTTACAATGACATGGTCATGAGAGAGGAAGAAATTAATTTACAGGTCTGTAGTCTCTTTCATTCTTTTCACATTATAATTCCACAAAATGTATGCCAATTAAATAGCATACCATTTACTTTTAAGCATATAATAAAAGAAGTAAATAATATGCCTTTCAGTCTTTGATGTATAGTGGCATACAAACGTTTGGGCACCCCAGTCAGAATTTCTGTTACGGTGAGCAGAAGATGGACTGATGCCCAGAAGACATAAAGTTAAAGATGAAACATTCTTTAAGTATTTTAAGCAAGATCAGTTTTTTTTTTTTTTGCTTTGTACAATTGTATAGTGAAAAAAGGAAAGGAGCATCATGCAAAAGTTTGAGATTTGAGGTCTCAGATAACTTTTACCAAGATCTTCAACCTTAATTTGCTCATTAGGGCTGCGGTTTGTTCAGTCATCATCTGGAAAGACAAGGTGATGCACATTTCAGAGCCATATAAATACTCCTGAAACCTTGTCCCAACAATCAGCCAAGAGTTTCTCTAAGAAGCTACCTAGTACTCTGAAAACTAAAATAACTGATACTCAAAAAGCAACAGAAGGCATTTTCAGGTTGCTTTTTTCTCCTTTAATAATATAATTAAGAAGTGGAACTTAACTGGAATGGTGGGGGTTAAGTTGAAGTTTGGAAGACCAAGAAAACTTTCCGAGAGAACTGCTTATAGTTCATGGCTCATAGGGGGTTTTGATATGCCTTTCTATTTGACTACAAAAGACCTTCAGGAAGATTTGCCAGACTCTGGAGTGGTGATGCACTGTTCTACTGTGCAGCAGCACCTGGACAAATGTGACCTGTGTGGATGAGTCATTGGAAGAAAGCCTCTCCCCTGTCCTCACTGAAAAATTCAGCATCAGAAGTTTGCAGTTGAACATGTAAACAAGCCTGATGCATTTTGGAAACTAGTCCTGTGGATTGATGAAGTCAAATTATGTTGGTCGCAAAGTACACAGCTATGTTTGGTGAAAAACGTGTAGAATTACATTTAAAGAACATATCTGTAACTGTTAAGCATGGAGGTGGATTGATCATGCTTTGGGCTTGTATTGCAGCCAGTGATACAGGGAACATTTTACTGGTACAGGAAAGAATGAATACAATTAAATACCTGCAAATTCTGGAAGCAAACATCATAGTGTCAAAAATCTAAAGGTGAAAAGAAGATAATTTGTGTAACAAAATAGTGATTTGAAACACACCTCAAAATCCTCAAGAAACACAAGCTGAAGGTTTTGGCATGGCCCTCACAGTCTCCTGACCTAAACATCATTGAAAATCTGTGAATAGACCTCAAAAGAGCAATGCATCCAAGATGGCTCAAAAATCTCAAAGAACTAGAAGCCTTTTGCAAAGAAGAATGGACGAAAGAACTTGAAAGACTCTTAGCTGGCTACAAAAACTGTTTATAAGCTGTGATACTTGCTATAAAGGAGCTGTTACTAAGTACTGACCATGTAGTATACCCAAACTTTTATTTTTGGCCCTTTTCCTTTTTTTGTGATTTTGAAACTATAAATGATGGAAATAAAAAAAAAAAGAACTAACCTTGCTTAAAATATTAAAGCATTATTTTTATCTTTAACTTTATGGAAATCAGGTCATCTTCCACTTGCTTAGCTAGTCACAGTAACAGAAATGTTGACCAGGGCAGGCCAAACTTTTGCATGCTACAGTATGGCCTTATACAATCAGTCACAGTGAACATGGGACATGTATCCAGCATAAGCCTTGTGCCTCTCATGTTATGTCTGCTGTTTTATCTTCAGTGAGCTCATGCATAGTGTCTTTTTTTTTTTTTTTTTTTCCAAAAAAGTTAATGTTGACTGTTGGTTTGTTTTCTAACTTCAGTAATCCTGACCACTACAAAACTAGCTCGAAATTCTCAGGGGTAGATATGAATGCAGCACGGCTTCTATTTCACCGACTTGTACAAGCTGATCACTCACAAATTTCCAAACAGGTAATTAATACATTATATTTTACTTTTTTGTTTTATTTTTGAATGGCTTCTGTTGTGATGTAAAAAAATTGTAATGATGTGTCATTTCCTAGGTTAAAAATCAAACTTGTCTGATATAAAATTATTTATTTACATATCTATTACCCTACAATGGTTTGGCAGTCTTCGGAGGGAAGGACAATTTTGTAATTTTTTTTAAATAGGTTTGTCTGTTTATATTTTAAATATACTGGGAACATTAGTTTTGTAAATGTATCATGATGAAAAACATAAAACATTTTTAAAATATTACCATTGATTATATACATTTTTCCATAGGTTGCAGCCAGTCTTGAAAAAAATCTTATTCCACATCTGAATAGTTCTCCTCCTGATATTGAAGCTCTTCGTTTGTACCTGACACTTCCTGAGTGCCCACTCTTGAGTGACCCCAATAACTTTATTACATTAGCTATCCCTTTTGGGTTGGCTATTGTCGCCATGAAAGATACAGCTCGGAAAGTCTTAGGTAACGATCTCTCTCAAATTTATGTTACAAACCAGATTGTTGATTGTTAAGTTTTTTCTGGGAGAATTTAATGATGATTTGGTCAAATTATACAGTATTTTTGAAAAAGAAAAAAGCTGTCAGTAGAAAAAGTAGTCTTATAAATGAAATAAAATTTTTGTCTTAGGCTGCACACCACAGGTTTGCACAGTTTTTCTAATTATTACTCCATTGCTCTTATAAAAAGATTTTCTATACATTTTGAATTGTTTTACGAGTATTTGTTGTTAGTGTGGGCAGCTCAGTGGTGCAGATGTTTGTACAGCTTCCTAGCTATTCTAGTTTCACTCACAAGCTAAGGCTTCCAGTTTAGGCTGATTAGCAATTTTATAGTGGATTTGTGCAAATGAGTAAACTGGTGTTCTATTTGGAGTAGCTCCCTGGCTTGCATAAGACAGCATTCTCTTAGTGGAAATGGTCCTTTAGATGTCCATTGTCTGTAAGTTAGGGTTGCATTTAGTCTACTGCTCAGAAACCTATCTGTACTATTTTTGTACACCAGCCATTCTGTTCTGTCACAATGTTTAGAGGTACCAACAAACACCTGTTACACTCAGCACTGATAGTAAATGTTGTTTAACACTAGAATTACCAGAGTCTACGAAAAAAATCGTAGATCCGTCCCACCTTAAATCGCTTCCTAAAACCATTCTCACCTCTCCGCCAGCCTCCTTTGTCCTGTAAATGTGCCGATAAAAACAAACTGCAAGCAGCCGGCTATTCCATCCCCCCATCGACTTAGAACGTGCACGAACTTCTCCCAGCTCATGCCTCGATTATCTGGGAGTGAAGTG
>JANRMT010050070.1:0-10523 GCA_026402145.1 Polypterus bichir lapradei | reverse complement strand
GTTTTCACATAAAGACGCGCTATAGCTCAAATGTGATTTATTTGGAGACGTGCTATAGCTCGAATGTTATTTATTTGGAGACGCACTATAGCTCAAATTTTTTTATATAGGGAAGAAAGTACAGTGTCAGGTGCTCATTCAGTGTAATAGGAACCATAGCACAGAGAGATGTGTACTCTGCAACAAGTACACATGTCGTAAATGTAGGAAGGGTGTGTGGGAATTGTTAATATTTGAATGTGATGATTTTATTTAGCACGGATTGGAAATCGGCAGTTCTTAGCATTGCACAACACAAGCTGTCGTATCAACCGCCTACTGTAACTTGCTTTATTTTTTCTTCACTTATAGTCTAGAATAAAAGTGTACTTGTTTTGTTATACTTGTACACCAACATATGTTCCTGTGTTTGAATGACATGGGCATGCTCAAAAAATAGATGTGTAATGCCACGAAAAGTGCACGCAGGCACTTCAGTTCGCAAGCATTGGTACGAGAATGCAGTCACAAGTACGCTGCAGAGCTATAGCGCATCTTTGTGTGAAAACAGCAGTGTCATTGGGGGGGGAGGGGGTGGTAGGGAAGGATCCTGAACACGACTGAGAGAATGAAAAGTGACTAATAAAAAAAAAAAAAACACTAACCTTTACTAGTATCATAAATTACACTGGCTGTTGCACACTGAAATCAAATGTATGATTTTATTCTATAATAGTAAGAATAAGAGCAATTTACTTCTCAAAACTGAGTCGTGCGGGATCGAACTCATGACCTTTCGATTACTAGTCAGCAGCAGATACCATTACGCTACCGTGGCAGTTGCAGTAAGGGTGTGTCAATGTGACATGCTAAGGCGGCTTTTTTTCTGCAGTTATATTTATGAATAAAATCATACTTGTTCTGTTATATTTGTACCTTTTGTGAAAGTGTTTCTTTGATATTTGGACTTCAGGCTTCATACATTATATAGTTTATGCCTACATTTTGTCATTTACTACTACAATATGAAAAACGTTTCTGTTCTAAAAATGTGTTTACACAGATTACTGTAGAAACGGAACACACGTGAAATGCGTGTATTCCAAATATTGATCTATTATTTCCACTCTAAAACTCCACTTCACTCCCAGATAATCAATCAAGGCATGAGCTGGGAGAAGTTTGTGCACGTTCTAAGTCGGTGGGGGATGGAATAGCCAGCTACTTGGAGCTTTTCTTTATCAGCACATTTAGATTAACAAAAGACGCTGGCGGAGAGGTGAGAATGGTTTTAAAAAGCGATTTAAGGTGGGACAGATCTACGAGTTTTTTCGTAGGCTCTGGTAATTCTAGTGTTAAAGGATAATTGGTATTTTTCAGGTCAAAGATAAATCTTCACAATCATGGTATATGTTAATTTGCCACATAAATTTGCATTCTATAGTGAAGCATCTTATTTATAAATTTTAAAGGTAACCTTGTTTGTTCTTGCAAAATACAATAGGAATTAAGAAAACCCAAGTGCAAACATGAAAATTATTATTTAAAAGCTTCAGGGTTTGTGCTTTCATGGTTAGGAGTGCTGCAGCGTAAGTTTCCAATTCCTATCCCAATCATTATTTATGGTGAGTATGCAAATGTGTCTCTTTGTCACTTGTTATTTATTGAATATTATAGTAACTACTTTCAAAATTGTCACAGAGCAATTAATGTTGAAAGGGATCTGCATAAAATCGTATGTTTTATAAATGCAATATATTATGTATACAGTATGAAACTGAACAATTATAATTAACTTTAGAAGAAAGCAATAACTTTTTTCAGACAATATGTACTGAAAATATTGTATAAGTTTAAATTTAAACATGTTTTTGTGTGTGTGTGTTTTTTTTTTTTTTTTACTTAAGTCTAACAGTCATTAACTTAACCCAGTTGTTAATAAATTTTTAATGAAAGCTCATAATGCTGTCACTTGTAACTGTTATCCACAAAATAATCAAGCTATTTTATACAATACTTTTCATGTCTATCACAAGGTACTATTAAAAAGTAAACAAATAAATATATAACTTAAAGTAATAAGATTTCAAAGCTTTTGAAATCTATTCCTTTAAATGTTTAGAGAATTTGTGCCTGGCAAATTAGGCACTTTAGCCCAACCACCGCCCCAAAACTAAATTATAGAGGCACACGCAAGCCAGAACAGACTTATACCTGACAAGTAATAACTTAAACATTTTATACAAATTAAACTAATGCATGCTTTTGTGAAGTGGTAAATGGAACTAAATCATTATTTTTTTTTAAATTTTGTATCATTTAAGATTTAATTAAAAAATGTTAAAATATTCCAGAAAACTAAATAAAATGTCCCTTAAATTCCTCTTGATGAGCATGAGTTTGTAAAGCAGGTATAAATCTTGCATGCCAGGGAAACACCCTGCTGTTTTGACTTTAATAAATTTTGTTTATCCTAATTTATTATTGCTTTTTATAAATCACTAGCAAAATACCCACGCTTCGCAGCGAAGTAGTGTGTTAAAGAAGTTATGAAAAAGAAAAGGAAACATTTTAAAAATAACGTAACATGATTGTCAGTATAATTGTTTTGTGACTGTTATGAGTGTTGCTGTCATCAAGGATTTGATCATCATTATTTCTTTCAATCAGGTTCGTATTTGGAGGATGGGTTGTGTTCAAGTTATATTCCGTGTTTGTCAACCGTTGTAAAGATAACAGGTTTCATTCATCGAAGTGTTCACTACCCAAATCGGTACTCGTGAATCTAAGATGTTTAACAGGCATTCCCGGTATTAAGTTGTAGATTTGCCTGCGAATATTTAGCGGCAGCGTGTCTATGAACTTAATTTAAACTTAAGCTTTACACCTTGCTTTCCTGTTGATATGTCTACAAAGGCTTGTTCAGATTCAGAGGGTTGTTCCTTTCTTACTGCATCAATAAACAGCTCATCCTCCTCTTTATCTGAGACATCACACACTGTATGCACAGGATTACCTTTCCCAGTCCTGCAAACTTTAGCAAAGCGATTCAATTTACCATATTTTTTACACTGTCTTCCTTTAGCTGGACATTGACTTTTTCCACCATGTTCTTTGTTTCTGCAGTACCTGCACTTATGAATATGCTTGTATGCGTCACACGCTTCATATTGTTTTGCTGCCTTCTCAATTGTGTAATGCGTTTTTTTGCTCAGTGCTCTTTGGAGCTCTTGCTTTTTGTGTGCGTACTGCGTTCACAGTCATTTCACGTGAGCCTCTCCGAGTACATACATCGAAGGTTCTCAGCTGTGGTTGTGCTATCTCTGCGATCTTGCGATGTTCACGGCTTTATTTAATGTTAGCTCAGACCCGGCACTTAAAAGTTTCTGTCTCACTTTAGCTGAGTTTGTGCCAAACACTATTCTATCCCTGACCATCTCATCTTCGTTTGCACTGTCTTCCTTTAGCTGGACATTGGCTTTCTCCACCGTATGTTTTGTTTCCGTAGTAGCTGCACCTATGAATATGCTTGTATGCGTCACTCGCTTCATATTCTTTTGCTGCCTTCTCAATTGCGTAATGTGATTTTTGTTCAGCACTCTTTGGAGCTTTTGCTTGTTGTCTGCGTACTGCGTTCACAGTCAGTTCACGTGAGCCGCTCGGAGTACATGCATCGAAGGTTTGCTGTCTCATGCGATCTTGCGATGTCCACGGTTTTATTTAATGTTAGCTCAGACCTGGCACTTAAGTTTCTCTCGCACTTTTGCTGAGTTTGTGCCAAACACTATTCTATCCCTGACCATCTCATCTTCGTTTGCATAAGCACAGTCCTCCACCAGCAATTTTAACTCCGTTACAAAGTGATCAAAAGTCTCGTTTATACCTTGCGTCTTCTCACTAAACTTGTATCTCACGAAAATCGTATTCGTCTTAGGCATGACAAACGCCTCGTAGCGGCAGCGTGTCTGTTGGATTGCTGGTGATGGATGGCCTTATATGGGCAGGCACTCAATTACGTGGGAGGCGTGGGTAAGGGGGACGCAATATAGGCAGGCAGCCAACTACGTGGGAGGCGTGGTGATGGGTGACGCAACTCCGCCTCACATGGCGACAGAGCTGCAGGCTATGGCCGTATATGTGTACGTAAGTAGAATTCTGTTATGACCGTTACACGTAGAATTTCGAAATTAAACCTGCTTAACTTTTGTAAGTAAGCTGTAAGGAATGAGCCTGCCAAATTTCAGCCTTCTACCTACACGGGAAGTTGGAGAATTAGTCATGAGTCAATCAGTCAGTGAGGGCTTTGCCTTTTATTAGTATAGATAGTGTAATCTCCTGACTTACAGACATATATTCTTGCAACACACAAAATTGCTGTTTCCTAAATCCACTGTTAGCATAGAGACTGTTTGTTTTGCAGGTTTGCACACATCAAGAATAGTTCTTTTAAATCCAAGTAAAATTGTTAATTTTAACATAAGAGAATTTTTAAAATCTGGTCAGTATGGTGATATTTCAGAAATACTACAGATTACTAGAAAATCTGATTCATAAGCACTGACTATTCTGAAGTAAAAGGCATTCTTCTTCCTAAATACATTTTTGCTTTCAAAGTTAAATTAAAAATATTTTCAAAACCATTGTAGTAACTACTAGTTTCTGTAACTTCAATCTGCAGTTTTACCTCTAGCATCTCCACTTGAAGACTTCTGTTAGATAGACAACCAAAACATAGCTTTTGAAAATTAAATAGAAATAGAAGTGGACTGATTAATCGATATGTGAGCTGATATAGCAGTTACTAGAATAAGGAAAGTAAACGAAGAATACTATACAGGTAAAATTCCATTACAACGAACTCCCAGGGAACTAAAAAATATTTCGCTATAACAAAAATTTTGTTGTAATGAGATTCTGTATTTGTTACTATATTGCTTTCTTTAACTTGCGCCCAGGCGTTTGCAATCATTTCAATAGCTTCTTTTGTGTTAATTTTAATCTTCTCCTGCCTATAAGTTATGCTGATGAGAGTTTTTCTCAGCATTTCCTTACGATAATACACTTTCCCGAAGCGCAATTGCAGCGTCTGTGGAAGATTATTTGTCCGTGGCTGGGGCAGTGCAAAAACAGGCTCATAGCGTTGCAGTGAAGTGACACAGAAGCAAATCAAAAGATTGGGGTCGCGCTATAAGTCCCTGTTTTGCACCCCCAAAACACGAGGCCGAGTCTCAGTACTTTAGGAAAACCAACTTTATTCAGCTTGAAACAGGGACGGCACACTTATTTATTGTAGCGTGATCTGCCACTCTGCTATACACAGACACAGCAGTCAGGCTGCATCACCCATTGATATCTTTTCTATTTGCTTTGGTGGAGTGACACAGCATAGTTGAGAGACGCAGACTATCTTTGAGCCAGCTGTTGCCCCGGTAACAGATAAACAGTCTTTCATAGACGCGGAGATCAGACTTCACAACGCTCTTCGGCGTGTCGTCCAGTTAGGGGAGGTCCCAAGAGAGTTTACAAACCTCACATTTTCTTGAATGAGTGCCACATTAATAGGAATGTTTCTTGAACGAGCACCTGCGAACCACATAAAAACTGCTTTTTCGACGTCTTCAAATGCAGCAGTTCACATACGTTTGCAACCCGAGGTTTTTTTTTTTCTTTTTTTGCTTGGTCTTTCAAGAAAGTTGACAGCGTCAATGGGAAAATTCCGAATTCACTGGCAATGTCTTTTTTTTTTTCTTTTTTTTTTTGTGACGCAATCGAGAGCTGCAAAAATGTAAAGTTTTTTTTTGTAATATGAACTGTTCTTGTTTTTTCGTGTCTGCCGTTTCAATAGGAGGGTGACAATGAGTTAAATTCCAATGGATGTTTTTTAAATGTTGATGAGCAATAAGCAAAGGGTATCACTGAAAACCAGAGGAAACAAAAAGGGCAAAAAAAAAAAAAAAACAGTACGAGGAAAGTTCGAATAAAGAAAAAAAAGTTAGTGTTTCTGCTGGGGGATCATTGTGCACAACTGCTTTGCGGATGATTCACTCAGGCATTTTAACTCTTTTAGGGCGGATGTCGACTTTTGTCGACAGGAGGGGTTGAGGGCGAATGTCGACTAAAGTCGACATCCAGGGATAGAGGGCGATAATCAGCTGTTAATGGCGACAAATCTCACTGTCACGTCACAGGCATTCCATCTGTGCTTGGAGGAATGCTAGACTCGTTGACTCGGCAACTAATCCTTGCGTGTGCGTGAGTTGCGAAATGTAAACAATGGCAAGATGGCATCCACATGTGACGAGGGAGCGAAGCGAGTGCAGAAAAGAAAACACTCGGCAGACAATGTTTTGCGCATTATCACGGAGTCGGACTCTGATTTTTCAGAATCGGATTTTATTGACAGTGATCAGGAGATCGAGCAAGAGAGTGAGAAGCCAGCATCAGCTGATCAAACACCAGCCGATGCCGCGCTAGCGGATCTGCTGCCAGTTGAGCGCTTCGCGCAGCCGATGCATCTACGGCAAGGTTCGCGTAGGATAAATACACAGACATTGATCTGTTGAGAGCCGATCTGGCTGCTGGACTTCACAAGACGGCATGGCTTGCTGTTGGACACGACAGATCACCAGCTGCTGTACTTCAGGCTGCTCTCTCCTGATGCTGCTTTTCAGCTACCGTCAGACGAGATAAACAGGTAGGCAGAGAAATTTTTTGAATCGCGGGCTGCGTTTGCATCACATTCTTGTTTTTCAAAGTGTAAACCCACAACAAAAGACGAGATGAAGCGTGCTGTGGTATTACAAATAGAGATGGGACAGAACTGGTGATGTAACTTCAGGGAGCATTGGTCCAAACGTGCTTTGTCCCCTGGTGGCTTTAGACAGGTTATGCAGCATGGTGATAGGTACCTGCTGCTGCAAAGTTTTATTCACTTCTGTAATAAACAGAAGCAAATCCCATGGGGTGAGCCAGGCTATAATGCCATGCATAAAGTTCATAAAGTTTCAGAAGATGAAAAGAGGTGACAATACGGTTTTCATGCGGGCAGAAAACTTGGTGGCAGTGGAATGGCACGATGGCAAAAGGGTGACTTGTCTCTCTACAGTACACACTAACAATATATGTGAGAAAGTGCAGCAACAGACAATTGAAAAGTAGGCACCAAAGCAACATGTATTGTAAGCAGTGCAATGTGGCAATGACTGAAATTGGCTGCTTTGAGCAAGATCAGACTTTGCAGGACTTTGCTGTGTAAAATGTATGTGATATGTATGTGAAATCATAGAGTATGCAGGCTCATACAACATGCAAGACAGTAACATTTGTCAAAAGTAAATATTTTTTGTTGATTTGATATGTTAAACAATTGCTTTGTGTTCTTTTTTAAAAAATGTTAGTTTTTGGAAAAATATTCAGCCCTGGGAGATAAGAAACAAAAAAAACATTAGCCCTAAAAGAGTTAAGGTCTTTTGGGCACTTCGTTATAATGAAAGTATCTGCTGAATGTACTTAATAGTAATGAGATTTCTATAGATTTGCGTCATATGGAGAAACTGTCGGGACCATAAAAATACTTTGTTGTAGTGAAAATTTCGTTGTAAAAATATTCGTCATAACGGAATTTTACCTGTATAAGGAGGTCAAGGTACCACATGCTTTCCTACACAAAAATGGAGGATTAAAATAAAATTTATTTCAAGTATTATGTTCTCTCCCATTTGAGATCCCAGCATATTATACAATAATTGTAAACATAGGAGGGCTAAGACATTAAACCTAAACAAAAGAGCATAATATGAAAACATGAACATCAACCAATATATAAAAATGTGTGCACATATTGTAATACATATATTTGTGTGTCTCATGCATTTATCTGATGTGCCAAAATATATTATTAGAAAGAAAAAAAAAACCTTACGCGTGACCTAAATAACACAAATATTTCCTCCAAAAACCAGTATATATGCTAGATATACCCCTACACATTCCTTAAACTTTAAGCTTTGCACATTGTCATCATGATGCTTACAAACTGCAGTATTTGTTCAAACACATCTCAGTTGTGGTCTCTGGAGGGATGCTATTGATACCTATAAGGCAAAAATAAGTATAAACACAAGATTTGCTTTATAGAATTTTTGTGGATCAGAATCAGATACTGTATACATTCTACATGCTGGCTTACTACTAGGTGTGCACTGTTCATTTTGCGTATTGCATCATGCCTAAATGAATACATTTGTGTAGATATTGTTCCAAAATTGTACAGATTTTCTCATTTATTTCTTAGTATATATTTGTCTTGCATTTCTGTTCCTTAGGTTTACCAGTGATATGCATCTTGTGGTGAACCTTCTGAATTTATGTTTAAGCAGTGTTCTCTTCAGTGGTCATCTTGGATGCAGCTACACCTTTGACCTGGGGAATGTTTTTAATCTGGTTGACAGCTAATAGTGTTTTTTCTCTACAGGTGAAAATATTATTTTTTCATCACTTCGAACATGGTAAAGGCACTATAAACAATAAAATATTTTTTACTGTTATTATTATCCTCCACTGCAGAAGTCTTTCTTGGTATTCCTGAACTCACTAGTACATTTTTCTTAGTAACATACCAGTTAGTTAATTTTGGCAAACAAGTGTTTGCTGTTTCTCAAATTGGTTTCTTTCTAAAAAATTTTCAGCCTCATTATACCCTGTTATATTGTCATTGTTGATCCATATGGTGAGCGAAAACAACAACAGATTCCAAATTAAAATACCATACCTTCCATCACCTGTAGGCCTTGTGAATGATTGTAAATGATTTGATGGTACAACTGTGTATTTGTTCTTTGCATTCTTTCTTAAACAGAGAGTTATAGGAGCCTATAATTCATCATTGCTTGAAAGGGGAATTTTAAGGACAGGCACTAATGCTTCATCACAATACAGGGAGTGCAGAATTATTAGGCAAGTTGTATTTTTGAGGAATAATTTTATTATTGAACAACCACCATGTTCTCAATGAACCCAAAAAACTCATTAATATCAAAGCTGAATATTTTTGGAAGTAGTTTTTAGTTTGTTTTTAGTTTTAGCTATTTTAGGGGGATATCTGTGTGTGCAGGTGACTATTACTGTGCATAATTATTAGGCAACTTAACAAAAAACAAATATATACCCTTTTCAATTATTTATTTTTACCAGTGAAACCAATATAACATCTCCACATTCACAAATATACATTTCTGACATTCAAAAACAAAACAAAAACAAATCAGTGACCAATATAGCCACCTTTCTTTGCAAGGACACTCAAAAGCCTGCCATCCATGGATTCTGTAAGTGTTTTGATCTGTTCACCATCAACATTGCGTGCAGCAGCAACCACAGCCTCCCAGACACTGTTCAGAGAGGTGTACTGTTTTCCCTCCTTGTAAATCTCACATTTGATGATGGACCACAGGTTCTCAATGGGGTTCAGATCAGGTGAACAAGGAGGCCATGTCATTAGTTTTTCTTCTTTTATACCCTTTCTTGCCAGCCACGCTGTGGAGTACTTGGACGCGTGTGATGGAGCATTGTCCTGCATGAAAATCATGTTTTTCTTGAAGGATGCAGACTTCTTCCTGTACCACTGCTTGAAGAAGGTGTCTTCCAGAAACTGGCAGGAGGACTGGGAGTTGAGCTTGACTCCATCCTCAACCCGAAAAGGCCCCACAAGCTCATCTTTGACGATACCAGCCCAAACCAGTACTCCACCTCCACCTTGCTGGCGTCTGAGTCGGACTGGAGCTCTCTGCCCTTTACCAATCCAGCCACGGGCCCATCCATCTGGCCCATCAAGACTCACTCTCATTTCATCAGTCCATAAAACCTTAGAAAAATCAGTCTTGAGATATTTCTTGGCCCAGTCTTGACGTTTCAGCTTGTGTGTCTTGTTCAGTGGTGGTCGTCTTTCAGCCTTTCTTACCTTGGCCATGTCTCTGAGTATTGCACACCTTGTGCTTTTGGGCACTCCAGTGATGTTGCAGCTCTGAAATATGGCCAAACTGGTGGCAAGTGGCATCTTGGCAGCTGCACGCTTGACTTTTCTCAGTTCATGGGCAGTTATTTTGCGCCTTGGTTTTTCCACACGCTTCTTGCGACCCTGTTGACTATTTTGAATGAAACGCTTGATTGTTCGATGATCACGCTTCAGAAGCTTTGCAATTTTAAGAGTGCTGCATCCCTCTGCAAGATATCTTACTATTTTTGACTTTTCTGAGCCTGTCAAGTCCTTCTTTTGACCCATTTTGCCAAAGGAAAGGAAGTTGCCTAATAATTATGCACACCTGATATAGGGTGTTGATGTCATTAGACCACACCCCTTCTCATTACAGAGATGCACATCACCTAATATGCTTAATTGGTAGTAGGCTTTCGAGCCTATACAGCTTGGAGTAAGACAACATGCATAAAGAGGATGATGTGGACAAAATACACATTTGCCTAATAATTCTGCACTCCCTGTATTACAACATTTCCTTCGGTGCTGAAAGCCCTCTCAGAAGCCCTGC